>DWNJ01002260.1:0-10755 GCA_018250275.1 Udranomia eurus
TCATTAGAATAGTTACGGAATTATTCTTATTAAAGAGTGCATTCCTTTTTCCTTTATGTAATCTAAAATATGAACGAAACAAGCAAGCACAGAATGAACGGAACATTAGTTGCATCCACTGTATTTAGTACTGTAATGCTATTAGCATAAAGTCTAATTTAGTCAGTCACGCGTGTTCAATGTGTGTACGTGTGTACGTGTACCATAAAAATGACCGAGATCTTTGAGAACGAACGAACGAGTCGGTCACGAGATATTGTGTTTCGGTCATCTGTGTTCGTTCAATAATGACCGACACAGGGCTAGTTTTAATTAAATCGTTGCATTTTTTCTAATTTTTTTAACTCTTGTCTACTCACGACACAGATACGTCTATAGTGGATGAACTTGTAACTCGTGCGACTTACTGACACCTGACAGGAATGCGAGAATGCGAGTACTATTTTATAATCACAAGGAGTCCAAATTATTATTTAAAAATAATATCTGTGCAAAGCACAGTTTCTCACTCACTGTACAAGATTTTTTTATCAGCGCAGTGTCTAGTTAAAGGGCTTTATTAAAAGGGATCTATATACATCTTGCTGTACAGCCCGCCAAGGTCATGTACGATCTGGCATCGTGGTATAGAGAATGGTCTCGATGTACGTTGATAATTATTATTAACAAGATAGATAATGAATAGAGCCCTTAAGTCACAGTCGGTAATACAAGTGAAATCTGAGTTGCTGGCAGCTAGTAAAGTATACAATATAATATGTTAACTGTCTGCCTACCATGATTTTTGAAAACTATAACAAATAAGTTCGTTAGTTATTTGGAGGATTTTCGCTTTATTATTTCCCCCAAATTATTTAATACTATATTGAGAGTGGTTTAACGTGAATTTAGATTGTTTCGTTAATTGTGTTTTATAGTAGTAGATAGTAATTAGGAATGCCAAATATTTAGAAATGCTGTAAAAACATTATTACGTAACGAAATAGTGCCATTTGCTCGAATATGTACGGCTCTACGTACCAAGTCTAATCAAAATTCTTCTTACACGAATATTAATCTTAGTGGGTACGTTCAGATGACAAGCGTTGAACGCGAGCACAATGTTTGTATAGTGTTCACATGACACGCGAGTCGAGTTTACAGAAAACATAGAAAACCAATAATCGCAGAGCGCGCGTTGATAACAGTTGAGCGCGACGTTGAACGCGCGCCTTACTAAAGCGCACGGTAGCATGTGTACGGCCTGAATAAAATGTATGTTAAACGCGCGTTATCAAATCGCGCGTTCATCGCTCGTCATATGAACGTACCCTTATATACAAAAAAAACGTTTGAAACAGCATTTGGTTTCTATAAAATTATTGAATGTAGTCGGATGAATTGTTAAATTCATCTCACTTGACACGTCTCTATATGTATGATATGATATGTGATCTGTATTTTCTATATTTTATTTACATATTTCTTCGTATTGTTCAAAATCGATTCTAATCTTGTACCTGACATATTTTCTATTTTTTTCTTTATTTTTCACACCGCTCAAACTTAGCGAATATCTTAATAAACACTTTCCCAAAGATATAAGTATGATAATATAGGTTACTGTCTTTATAAATTCATATGCGTTTTAATTGTCTTGTCAGTACATTGAAGTTTGAGTATTAAGTAATATTTGAGTATTGTAAGAGAGTTGGGCATAGTAAATCATGGTAGAGATTAGAAGTGTTTTCTTATATGTTAAAAATGTCCAGTTGTATGCTGACAAGCCAAAAAATAGCAATCGAATAATGCTAATGAAAGGTATAACACGAATAAAAATAATTCTTCTATAGCTTTCTTGAACCTAGCTGGCTAAATGTCACAAATATAAGACACAATTCTATCTAGTCTCCATGGAACAATTGGTAGGCAAACCTATTTCTGACAAAACCAATGGACAACATAAACTTTTTGGTTATCTATTAAAATTATTATAATTAGGAACAGTTGCAATTGATAGCCACGTTGAATATTTAGTGTAATTACCCTATATTATTACGTACAAATAACATGTTTAAAGACATTGTGACTTTCAACTTAGATACACAAGAAACAAACGTTTTAGAGTACACACTCCTAGAAGTAGGTATTATTTAAATTAGAATATGTAAATAATTCATATTAGTAGATTTAATAAATATTAGATTGATAAGAACGGATAATTGTAATAAAATTACATTTTCAATTGAATTTTAAATTATGTGTGCAATAAATAAACGATTGAATGAATTTTGAATGTTATGTACCTAAACTCTATTGAAATTATAAATTTTATTGAAGATCTGATTTTACTGTGATATGCAGCAGTAGGGTCTTGATATGGAGAAATTGTTTTCTGCTTCGAACAGTACCGACGTTGTTAATAAGTATTTAAAATTGGCCTTGACCCCAATTTAGGTGAACACAAATTTTTCTTCCTACATATAACCTCTATAGTTTTTGACAACTTTTTTACGCGATCGTGAATTTATATATCATCGGAAAACAGTTTCTCTGTAACTATTTTTGGTAAAGTAAAAACTTTGAAAGTCAGTATTTAATATAAAGATTCTTTATCTTTGTGAAGATTTATATTTTCCTTGTTTTCATCGAGTTATTAAGTCATCATTTAACATCATTACCTACTGTTTTATCAAGTTAAGTCTTCAAGATATCTTTGACATTCTCAAGAATTAGTCAATTGTCTAATATGTCTGTTTGTACAATAGTATTCATAACAAATATAATTTATAAAAATCTTTGAAAAATATAAAGTGTTATTCAATATTATAGAAAATAGTTTAACGTTTAAGATTTTTGAAGGCGTATGCACATTTGTAGCGATTTTTTAATTAATAAATGGATGACTTGAAGACTCCCTATTTTAATAATCTTGCTATTTAATTGCACATTTCACATAAAGGTATATTACACGTAGTAAACTCATCACACAATAGTAACACAACTGTTGCATTTTTGATGATTTCTGTGGGAATATCATTGTTTCTTACAATTGTATTAATAATTTTATATTAAAAGTTATGCAAATGAAGGAATACTGAGAATTTAGATAGCCGTATTAAGAATATTATATGTGTTTTATTCATGTTACGACATTTATATTAAAGACTCATTTTGTTATAAGACGTAGACAATAGATTTAACATTTGTTATATTTAGAGTTCACTCTTGAAGTTACTATCATTAAAAATGCTTATATTGTGACTTATTTTATTGTACATATCACCAATTTGTATCTGAGTAAACATTGTTCAAAATATAGATTTGAAAAATTATGTTCCTTTTATTTTTTGACTTTTCATTAATGTCCAAAACCCACTTAATTACATATGAATTTATTGCGCATGTTAGATAGATTAATACTGGCACTACGCAAATAATATCGTCTACATAAGTCGATAATGTCACTGTAAAAAACTAACGTTTGAAAAAACGAGGAATTGAGACAGATTGAATTTGAGATATTTATTTCCCGTTATTTCACACGTATTTATTATACTTTGTTAAATATTCCTGTCACTAAAATATAAGGAATCAATCAACCTTTGTTGTTAATAAAGAACGTTCTACACGCAAAGCGCCATCTATCTCCTAAATGTGAAATTAAATGGTTCACATGTCTCTAGAACAAAATAGTTTGTAAATTGTGCGATAGATGGCATACCGCTAAGTCTCAACTCGAAAATGTTTAACCACTACAGATACAGAACAGCCTCAATTAGCCAAATAGAACAAACTCTGATTATGAAACAAAATCCCACATAAAATCTATAAGTTTTGGTTTAACAATTTAATGAAGAGACCTAATTGTTACCTTAACAAAATTACCTTAAGATCTCGAGAACACTAAAACATCTGTTATATCACAGATGTTTTTTTTTGTTTCTAAAACGACGATTTACAACTGGAAGTAGTTACAGTTGTGAATTGTCATTGACCACTTAACACTACGTGGTCTTTTTCTCTACTTTAACTTTTTATTCATAATAAAAACCTTTGACAGGCCTACGAAATCCAAAAACCGGAATTATCGACACCGGTACACGAGGATCACAAAACTATGAGCGCTTGAATAATTTTCTTAATTGTATTTAATTACTGGACGTTCTCCAAGATAACGTACATTTATCTCCGCCATCACTTCCACCTTTCGAGTCTGACGGCGATTGTCATCGGTTCAATATAATTGCAGTGTGAAACTTTCCAGAGCAACGCAACTTTCGACGGGTTTCAGTAAAAAACGAACTGGCATGCAACACATCGCTTGTGAGATCGGAAATGATTTTTAACTTTCCGATGAAGCAAATTGAATAACGTTTCTGTAGCGGCAGTACCGGACGGTAATTACATCCGAAGGTACTAATGATATAATTAATAGGTATTAGCAGTAAAACGTTACATCTTATCCCTACTATTAATTGAAGACTGGATTTAGTTAGTTTCTATAGGCAAGAAGCGGAATGTCTAATCGGAGGTCTTTAAGGCATTTAGGTGCATTTATTGACCAAAAATCGTTTGTTTAATGAGATCGCATCGTTGCTATAACCGAAAATTATCACGTGCTCCTGAGAATTTATTTTAGCTCCTAATTTCTATTAGTCAAGTTAGAAAAATTGTTGTAGTTCGTTGTTTAAATATTATATTATCACAATTTTTCAAATTTACATTGTGAGCTAAGCCGTGGCTAAAAGCCATTTAAAATATGAACAACGCGGAAAGAAAATTTTGAACTTATCTAACAAGGGAACCATTTTTTATGTTTATCTGAATGCCCGTTAAGCCCGTAACTTGGAAGCCTGCCACATCTAACGCCACTAAAAGATTAAAGTATTTATAAGGAGAGAAATGTTAGGAAAATTTTCACGGAGAAACCTTTTCTAGGGTTTTTTCTCGTTTCTAAACTGAAGTATTTTGGAAAGTGTGTATCTAAGTGCCGACCTTGTAAGATTTTTTAAATTCATACGAATTTTTTTAACTAAATAAAATCACACCTTCACAGATAGGTATGTTGTCGACAAACTCCGATTTTGCCATTTGTCTGGTGTCAATTTGGTGGGACTGATAAAAGACACGAATGTATATCAGCGTAGGCATTTATTACGTTCATCTGCAATCACTTGATACTAAAACAGAAACTGCTGTCTGTCAATATACGGCATACGTACATATACAACTTACTCGTATTACTGCCACGTCTATTTCTATTCACAATTTTCGACATAGTTGTGGTACTCTCAAATCTCCTTTACAATATAATAACATATTTAATCTTATTATAAGACTTTTTACCGTGCAAACTTTACATTTTCAAGATTACGGAGTCCATTGAACATCTCTCGGAACAGGGATGTAGAACCAGATAAGATGATAACAGTTGTAAAAGTTAGGCAACTTTTATCACAAAGCTGATACGGATAAGTAATGTTTGCTGAGCCACACGTGTCGGCGCTATCGGTCCACTCCCTCGGTACAGCATCAGGCGACTAATTCTACTAACTTAAATACAATGACCAATTTATCATATTACTAGTTTCTACCAACGCCTTTGCTGGAGTTAACATAAGTGAGCATAAGAAAATGCTTCTGAAACAGTACTGTTTTTCTGGATAAAAGGTACAATTGACAAGCATCGTGTTTATGTTACTATCACATAATCACATAATGAACATCACTCGTAATATTTCCTGAATTGAAAAACATATCCGGCAGAAAAACACTTAAAAATATAGGTACCTAATGATTAATATGTGGCATGCGCGAACATATGTAATTGGTCAGAATAAGTAGTAGAATAGGGTTACAACTGTTTGTCTTTACTTTGTGTCTAAGCTCTTTAACACTTTTTATCGTTTCAAATGTGTTTTGTTTGCAAAGTTGTAAATGAATATATGGTCTGGACTTAAAGTGCACAAAACGCACTATAAAGATGATTTATTCTTCTGTACAGCGAGATAATACAGCAGTGTGAGATAAAAAACATAGAGAATGAGGGAATATAGAATAGGTAATGTATTTCCTACTATTTTCTGTGTTTTTAGAAATAACACCAAAAAAGAGGTCTAGAAGTTTTTTATTTGGCGAAATACTTTTGTAGATCTTTCCGCTCACCAAGTGTATATCAGTGTATACATTCTAATAAATGTTCAAATAAGAGAAGTATAAGACCACAGGTAAATAAGGTTGAGGTTTTGAATCGCTAGTTTATGAAAATGACCCCACTATCTTACAACTTAGCCTTGTCTTATTTTGATTCTAGACGACTGCGGTTGGTATCAAATTAACGTAAATTAATGCATTTGAAGTAATGCAATGACGGCTATTACTGTATAATAGCTGTTCTCACAACTGTGTTTATGTAGACAATATTGAAGATAATTGATGTACTTCTACGTGGAATTTGATTTATACCTATTAGCGCGTAGAATACAATGAACCGTATAATCTGAATTATAGGAATAGTAGGTTAAAGACAACTCATATTTACTTATTTGTCGAAAAACGGAAATAAAGTTTGATACCTTCGCACTGTATACTTTAATATTTAATGACGGACCACGTTCTGTCTCGCTCATATTGGTTGAATCGCAATAGCTGTTCGAGCGAATCTATTCTCCTTGTCAAGTTATTACGATTTTTGATAAAATCTCAAAAACGTACATTTTAAGTTATTTCTTTATTGAATAAGGGTGCGATATGCTATTAAATATAATCTATACAGACTCTTGACGCACCATTAAATCAGATATACGTGATATTATATTTTATGCCATAATACTCCTTTTATGGTAACTCAGCTAAGGTACCTAATTATTTCAATACCCTTCTAAGCAGTGTCATAAACATGAAAATGCTCTCTAGTTTTCTTCCCCCTGAATTCCCCTAGGTTCAGTTCACCCTCAGTTGCCAAAGGGGACGTGGAGAAAGTATTCCTCTTCACCATTCATTTGGCTCGCCCCTTGACACGCATAATAAACTTGCGAATCTTAAGTAGTGAATGACTGGCATCCCTATGCCTTATGTAAGCATGGTACAGAGAATTTTCGGCAAATTATAGCACTTCCTTAGTTTTTGAGGAATATTTCATTATAACCCAATTTGCCTAATATCCTTGTCAAGAGAAAACTCAAGAGACAAGAATAACCAACTCACAATAGGTAGAGTAACACTAACTAAGAGAAGTACTAATATATGCAGTCTTGTAATTATTGTACCCAGTAGTACACTTCTACTTCTACTTCTTTAACACCTGGAACACCTCGAAAAAGTTTGTCAACCACTGGTGACTACATCACAATATAAGAACTACATAGAGTTACATACTTACATAGTTTACATTACAACCCATTGATTAGTAACTAAACTGTAACTATCTTGCTCCAGTTTCTCCAGTCGCAATATTAAACTTATAAAAGTGGTTAAAGCATTCGGAATAAATATAACGTTTCATGTTTCATATTAGTACGCAAAGAACTCAAAAATCGACCTATACAAGTTTCAAATCAATCAAAGATTCGATGCTGTATTTGATTAACAATATATCATAATCATAATATATCATGTCATCAAGTGTTTTTATACTTTACGTGTCAACCTGCAGTTGACAGAGGGTTTCTGTATCAAAACATAGTACCAACCTGGCTCTGCCGTCGAATTCCTGATGGATTTCTTAATATGGCTGTATACTATATACTGTATACCTTGCAGTAACAGCTAATAACATGCGTAATGGCTTCGTGATACTATCACAATCACAACGCGCGTTCATTTACGTTCATAATTACTTATTTACATACACCGCATTCTAAATTATCTTCGTTATATCTATAAGATATTTTATTAACAACAACAAAAATATAGTTTCAACTACTATGTGATTATAACGTTACTCTCATCATCTGCCGCATGCAACCAAAGAAATGCTTATATGAGATAATAATATATGTGACGTCTGCAAAAAACTGGTATGAATGTCGACTTGGCTATATTATTTGTAAGCAAGTTGCAATAGAAATTTGCTTATATACTATTGTCTGCCCTTGTTTATGTACTTCTATTAATTAAAAGAACGTCGCGGCTTCAAGCATGCATTAAACGAGAATTTGAGTTATAAAATACTCTTCAATACAATTTTCACGGCACAGTCTAAAAAGTTATATGGTACGTGCGTCTCCATCCAGCATCTATACGACGAATTAATGACGCGTATCCAACTACTGATGGGATTCCTCCGCGCGTCCTTACCATGAATATACATGCGTAGAAGAAAGTATGATGCACTTAAACTTATTATACCTACTTCCTTAGGGTTGCCCCACAATACGATTATTAATGTGGTTATATTTTATTTGTTTATATTTAGCCAGGCTTAAACTGTCGTATCTAGAATATCTATCACGCTTTTAAGTTTTGAGGTGGTTAACTTTTTGTGGTTCGACTATGGAGGTACCACCGTCATCTCTGCCTTATACCAATAGTGTTCTTGCTGCTGTGTCCTAATTGGAAGGGAGGCAGGGAGGTAAGGAAGACACACATATCCTAGGCATTCCAATTTAATCCTACTCAGGGATAACAACGCATTTGTGGTCAACCTAATAAAGTACTTCAATTCGCTCTTGGGTCGATTACAAATGTCAGTTAGTCTGTATGATAGTTTGGTGCCTCAATGTTGTAAAAAGCGACGGCTCACACGCAGATGCATAATAATTATTACCGTTATTAGATCTTTCACTTACTATCTTTAATTTTTAAACTTTAATATCTAATATAAGTTTATATTTTAAAAATTCAAGGAGGCTGTCCAGGGCCAGTCTCTAGTTTTATTTAAAGAATATGGTTGCGGAATAATATTAAATTGGTTTATGCCCGTTAATTTATGTCACCCTAAATCATTTTTTCCATATTACCAACTCGAAGTTTGGATGTTGTTTACCTGAAATCTGAAACATTATAATAAATTTGAATGAAGGAAGGTAAATAACTCGTAATCAAGAAAGATCTAATTATTTGATTTGATCAATTTAGTATTCCAATCTATATAAAGGAAATTAATAATATAATTTATTGGAATAAATATTTATACTTATTTTAAATGTTAACGACATTATGAATTACGACCGTAAGTTCCAGTAAGAGATTGTATACAGATACACCAATTAATGGTAGCACTGTACATTTTATTGATTTCAAGTTGAGAGCACTCGCTTTCACTGAATATAATTATTTTGACTTATGAAAGTGGCAGTGATCCGCACAGTTAGGGAGAATTCAATTCTTTAAGTAGAAGTACCTAAATTGTATATTTAAAATTACTTAGTGTAAGTGTAGATTATATTGCTAACTTGGCGGGCACACTGCTGTATATCTAAACCCTAGTTGAAGATTACTTACTAAATGATTAGGCATAGTATCTATTCGTATTTATATAGCTATATGCACCAATCACTTAGATCATTTATGTAGTTTAAAAATGCACGCCTCTCCAGAGTCTTTACCCACACATGGAACGCTTTACCATACACATACATATATAAACCATAATATACACACATATATACATAATAAACCAATGATATTTCGATAAAAAATACAAATAACGCAAACTACCACATTCGTCGACCAACCAGTGCATAAGTAAGTTGACGAGTCAAACCGTTCTTGCATTCGCTATATACATTTTTGAACATGACAAATCGCCCGATTAACTGATCAATGAGTGCACGGACGAGTCTGAGTTAAAAAAAAAGTAGCCTACACATACTAGTAAAGAGTTGTAATACACGCTTTTACACATTAAAATAATTTTGTTTAGTGGAGGGCCGTGCATTTTAAACTGGAAGACCTCTACCTATGCTCTAGCTTAAGGCATCTTTCCAAACTCATAAACCAAGTCTTTATTTATGCTAAATAGTTTTTCTACTATATTAGGTACTAATTAAATAACCGAAGTAATTTCGCAATAACGCTAAAGGGTCTAGGGCACAAATGTCTTAACATCATTTTACTAAACAAATTGTTCCACACAAATTTCCATCTCACAAATTTACTTAATGAATATTGATAACATCATCGTTAAGTTGCTTCTTGTTCGTTGTAACAATATTGTTCCTGTTTTAATTATATTGTTGTAAAATTCAATTATGAGTAAAAGTGAGAGGAACTGACGGGATATCATTAATTACTTTGATTCTAAACAATTCACCTTTTAATTATAAAGCCATGTCATTTTTATCAATCTATGTTAAAGTGAACATCTAAGTAGGCGTTGTAAATGTATCTTGATTTGATTCATTGCAATTTTGTAATTTTGAAGGTCTATTATGTTGTTTTATATATTCCCTTGAATCTGTCATGCCTTCCGAAACGTATTATCGCTGACGGCATCGTCGCCAAATTATATCGTTATCGTGAGCGCCTCAGAGGAAGCGTTCTTTCGTAAGACAATATGCGCTGCAAACAAAGAACGAAAACTGGTATGCTATTCTAATATCATGCGATATTATCTCTACCATTGATTTGCGTGGTATTTTACTGGGAATTAAATTTGTTTAATCAACTTTGCGGCGTTATTTAACGTATCCACTTGTCATCATTGAAAAATAATACTCATCAATTTAACATATAAAACCCAATTGTTAATTGTAATTGTTAATTGTACACTTTAAACTAATTATAACTATTGTATGCCCGAATAGGGTAGACTGTTCTAAACCAATTATT
>DWNJ01002261.1:0-10754 GCA_018250275.1 Udranomia eurus
TAGAACCCAGAAAAATATGATTTTAGGTTTTTGATCTGTTTGTCTGTGCGTTTGTGCACGCTAATCTCAGAAACGGCTGATCCGATCTGGGTGCGGTTTTCGGTGAATTATTGTTGTAAGCTTCGCTTAACATTTGTAGTTTGTTTTATAAAAATCGGTTCATAAATTTTAAAAAAAGTTGTGGGACGGGGAAGCGGTACGATGTGAGCCAGGTCAGCTAGTCGAAAATAAATCTTCTGTTTAATTTATTTTCCGTTTCTAGATTAATTTGTTAAATAAATTCCACCTATCTCAATATCATAATCTTAGTTTAATAAAAAAACAGTTTAGGTACATAATGACTGATATAGAAGGAAAAAAATCTTTGAGATTTCTTAAGGAGGGCCATATCATATACACATCAGACAAGTCATACAATTCGTGCATTCGCTTTAAATTTCGGAACATGACAGATCGCCATATTAATTAACCAATCAGGGTATGGATGAGTCTGAGTTTAAAGAAAAATAGCCTACACACATACTACACGTAAAGAGTTATAATAAATATACACTTTCACACATTAAAACAATTTTGTTCAATGGTGTGCATTTTTAAACTGGAACATATATAAATGATTGCATACATAAATGCATTAAGGTATAGCGAAGCCTCTTTCATGTTTGTTCAGATAATAAATGTCACAATGACAACAACTACTACGTCGTTGTATTACTGAAGTACAAGGAAAATATGCATTAGTCACGCTGTGGTCATTCGACGGTAACGGACAGAAGAGTGTACCTACCTACGTGATGGATTACTTTACATACAAGTATTAATCTCACACCATGACTGCGGTTTCTTAGCAACGTCGCTTATTTACAAAGAAAATCAAAGTAGTCGTTACCTTGTTGTTGAAAGATCGTGGAATTAATACATTTCTGATTTACTTCACGAATTCTCTCCCGTAATTGGATTTCGATAACGGAACGGCTATTATTTATCAATCTAAGGCAGCGAACGAGAGTGAGTCACGACTAAAATATATTTTATGTAATGTCTTTCTCTTTCTTAGCAAAAAATCAGCAAAGTTGTACAACAGATAATCTTGCCTGCCAAAAGCTTGCCCGAGGCCTGTAACTTTCCACTAACTTTCGCTTTCATACATATAGGTATTGTAGACGTAACAATAAGACCAATCACAATAAGAAATAATAAGTAACTGTACATATTAGTATTTCTTTGCACGTTATCAGGATCAAACTTATTTTATAAGGGAAGCAAAGTAAAATATTATCTACTTTTAGGTACATATTTCGTTTTGATGCGATGTGATCTCACGCACGCTCTTGTGGACACTAGACAGCGTGCTCATTAAGTACCTATATGAAGTTAATAATAAGCGATGCTCTGTGATCAATTGCTTTATCATTTGGATAGAGAAATGTAGAAATCCGCTTCCGCCAACCTAACCTAACTAATGTAGGATAAAATCTATTTTTATGAATTACTAACTGTTCTGTTTTGTCTATTCCTATATGCTATTCTGATGTACGAGTATTATTGTAATATAAGCTATATTTCTGTAAAGTTTCAAATAAATCAATTCAGTAGTTTTTGCGTGAAACATTCATTTATCCTAACAAACTTTCGCATTTATAATACTAGGATATTGCGAATCTTACCTGCCGAAATCGCTGGGAAGACTGGTGAGGGACATGTCATTGAGGCCGAGTACAGTGAGCGCTCGAAGCTGGCTAAACCCCGCGGGCAATCGAGGTATTGGATTGCTGCTGAAATCGGCGATCTGCAGGGCCCGCAGCTTCTTAATGTCCTCTGGGATATCGGGAATGTCTGTAAAGAGGAACAATGTATATTAATGGATACTATGATAAACTCTATACCACTACTAAAATCTAGACAGTCACGAGTTTAGCGCCCTAGGCGGAGTGTCATTCGGCCTCACAATCAAAGACGTTTAACGTGTACTTAAAAAAACATTTGACATAGATTTATGATACTTTAATTATTTTTTAAATTTCTCTGTGTGTAAATTCAATAACGAATAATTCCTCAGACGCTTGACAGTCCATGACAGCAGCGATCAACATTTTAGTATCGGTTAAACCTAGCTACACCGGAGAACGGAATAAATTGCACAACCAGGTCAATTATTATATAACATTAGGACCTAACCACTCAGGCATGACAGGCACCAAATAAAGTATCTAGACTGATCTTTAATACCCACGGTTCGTTCCGCGAACAAAGTATAACGGTTGGCATTAACAGTATTAATTTAAATTATGAAAATGTAAGTTGAATAATAGGCTATTATGAGAATAAATATATTTCCACATGTTCGTTTACAATTAAAATATCCCCTTCGTTTATAAAGTAAACTTATTTTTGTCGCTTATAATACTAATGAGTATGTTGTTATTTTATGTTATGTTATATTATGTTATTTAATAAAAATATTTTATATTTGATCAAAGAACACACCACTTTCATCCAAAGTATACCTATTTATATCTTGTACAGATTGTATATATCAATCTATGAATAGTGAAATGTTTCAAGTCTAGTTCGTGGTATATAAAATAAACACGAATCGAATTCGCCGTGTCTTATCAATTCATCAACTTAAAAATAATCATTGTCTTATAAACATCTAGTTTAGCTTTCCATACGCTTATGGCAAAGCTTAGTTTCATTTAAAGACGTCATATATGTCCTTAATGTTGCATTAACTAGTTTTATGGTTTTGACAATTGGCCGCGCGCCATCGGAAACTACACACCTACCACAGAAGCATAGTAACTTTAATGTCCTAAATGCATGTTGTTTCATTCATGTGCAGCTCGTTGCACCGCATGCTAATAACGCTAGGCTTTATATTGTTGTCTTTAAAATTCTGATGCGCTTCAGTCGGGTACAGAAAGGTGGTAGAACATTACGTGGTTCAACTCCGGACTTCGGAGGCAGGCTGTGTTCTGGTGCAAAGGGTATGGTACATTATCGAAGCGTTCTAACTCAGTCCTCAAGGGCAGTATGCATTGGTGGTCAACCCAAGAAAGAACTCCCGTCTGGAATGGATTGAAGATATCCATGGGCGGCAGTGACCACTTACATTACTTACTTAATCATGTGGTGCAATCTCGTTTGCTCATGGTGTATAGAAGTATCCTTAGCTAATTTTAGACTATTGTTGATTCTAGTATGAAGAAGTAGAAATATGGACATAAAACTGCATAGGACTTTTTATATTGGTCCTTTACTCAGTATGAATCATCCCCAATTTTAGTTTTCCACTTTCGCTTAAAACATTTTTACGTTAGCTTAGCGTTAGAACTTTTGTGATATCAGAAAGAATGATTTCATTATGATGATCATTAAAATCGAAAATTTCTAAAAGTAAAAAACATAAGACTTACAAGTTTACCGGACACGCTGCCACGTTCCGTAATACTATATTTATGAAATAGGCGTGTTCTGGAAAAGCCACTCAACGACACAAAACGGAGTACCTACATACATAAAACTTGTTCTCACTTATTGTAAGTTTTAAACCGCTGCACCGGTGTCTCATTCGTTTCGTAATATTAAAGGCATTGAGGAGCCAAATATGGTTGGAGGCGAGGAATCATGATTTCAGACCACGACTCAATTCTAGACAAGGACCCACAATGGATACAAGTTGGTCTCCGATCGGCGAGCAAGGGCCGTCGAAGGTCAACACTAGAATAATTAATTGGCACATGGACACGTAAACATTGCGGTACACATAGTAATACAATTGTTCCATGTTTCGAGACGCTAAACTAAACATTGAAAATTGTTTTTGAGAACAAGGCCAAGTAACCAGAATATTTATGAAACTGAATTTTCTTAGTAGTACTCGGAATATGTTATCAATTATAAATCAGCAATATGATTCACGGATATATTCAATGTACACGTATAGTTCTTGAGATTTGACGATCCTCTAGAAGAGTAATACTTACATTCAAATTGTGAATATTCCAGAACTTTAGAATGCTAAGCTATTTCCATACAACAATGCAATCTAACTATTAATTCGAGTCGACACAGCCCGTGCCGATTTAACGTCGTCTCAATATATAAGTCCTTGATTAGAAATTTGTGTAACATCTGATAAATTTATTGGCTTCAATTGAAAACGCGTGAAAGATAAAAACAAAGCCAATAGATATACATAGCATGTATTACTGTCGTCGTACGTACATGTAAATATTCAACATTACTGTTAATCGATACGAGCTAACACGTACCTATTATGGTATGGTAATGTATAATCCGCGAGTGATTTACAATAATGTATACATAAAACTCATGTATCTTTAAACCTTAGCTCCGTTTGTTTTGTACTCAATCAAGTTTCAATTTAAAAAAGCTTTAACGCGGTTATAATTCTCGTAGACCCCGACATAACTATCATTAACAAATAACTACTGGAATTCCCATGACTTTACAGATATTCCCAGTTAGGGATACAGAAAATTGAAAAATCGTTGCAAAAGAGCGACTTGCATTGTATTGCAGCGGCTAAGCTATTCTTTAAACGTTAAATGTACGCAATAAAATATTAAAAATCAAGTCCTAAGAATACACGAAGAGAATGAGGATCCATACATCACATAGGCCGTACATAAGCCGTTTACTAACTGCACTAGTAACAGCTGTAGCAGGTTAACGTGCAGAAAGTAATTAACCTATATAGGTATTACGTACATGGTGCATTGCTTGCGTAATACCTTTTTTATCATTGTAAATATTACCTTTACACCAATATGTAACTTATAACCCACTGAAATATTATCTGACGTTTGCATAAAATTATTCTATTAATACGTAAAGCAAAAAGTTTAGGAACTATTTTTCGGACAATTACACTCCTCCGTTCGTGTGAAATTTGGCACAATTAAAGTTTAAACGGGGAAGAAGTTTCGAGAGAATATTTTATATAATAATATATTAGAAATACATTAAATTAGTTAAAGAGACCAATACCATTATGCCTTTGACGCACACACGTATACACGGAACGTGATTTGAATTCTGAATCGAGTGACGTGCATCGAAAATGTCAAACAATTAATATCATTTTGTGTAGTCAAAAAATATTTTTAATTATTCTATAGGTATATTTTCCAACTGATAATTCTATGATATACGGTAGATTTTTGTCGACCGGTAGGCGATCTCTAGTACTTATTAATATGGAATATGCCAAAGTGGCCTATGCAGACATTATCCAAACTGGTTTTCTAATTTCATGATGTTAACGGTAGCGCGCCCCGGTTTCCGGTTCGCGAGCGGGCATTCCGACGGGCGTGGCGTAATCAATTATTTGTCAAGCTATAGGGAGCATAACCTACGGGCAAATTACAAACAAAAGCTTCGTGCTCGGGCCAAGTAGCGAAACGGAGTAAAACGAATAAGCAGCAGTATAATGAATAAGTAGGTCAAAAGCCACCACGGAGTGACGTCTTTTCTGCGATTACTTCTCAGAATCACTGGGAACCGACATCGTTAAGTACGCTGATGAAGTCATTATCGATATAAATAAACTTATCGCCTGGCCGAGGTATAAATGAGTTATAAAATGTTAAGCAAACCGTGCCCGGTTAGAGAAGATTTATTTTACCTGGCGAATGTTTAGGATAGCCATCAGGTCTTTGTTTATTTGTTCTAGTCATTTTTAACAAAGCACGAATGTAAGAAATGTTGGCGTTATACAACTAGTGCTATTTTAGGAAAGGTATGCAAGCTACGGGAATCTGTTTCTAAGTGCACCGTTTTGTTTATGTGAGGGGTGAATGGCTATTCAAGGTGTACGAAGCCTGCGGTTATGGCCTTTAAAACACGCTTTCGATGCGGTGCTTTAATATTTATTAGTTCCGTTACAGCAGATTCTATGTTTGTAGAACTTTCTTGCAAGATTTGACTTGTGTTGCTGTCATATATAAATATTTCATGCAATGTCAGTCACTGTGCTTTTATTTAAGACCTCGGATACATTTTGGGAACTAATTTAACGCAGATAGATATTTTATCGCTTTTAGATATAATGGTATCCTCCGACTGTTATTTTAATAACATACACTTAATCAAAACACAGATAACATGCAAAATGTTATGTATACGTGACATTACCTTGTGCATAAAACAATATATAAATTTACATATTAAATTGACTTAACAACGAATTATGAATCCTCAAGGGTAAAGAATCAGCGAAGGTTTTGAAGCAATGAAATAAAGACAACTAAAGATATAAATATAATACTTAAAAAAAAACATATTACCACGGAAATCTACAAAATGCTTAAATGTCGGAAAAAGAAATGGTTGGAAGGCCACTGTTTGAAGACGATTTGACGGTGAACAATATGCAACTTTAACACAATCAAACAATTAAAACAATCCGACCAATCAAAAAATTATGGTTTAAGAACAATTAAAATGTATAGTTATCTCATAATAAGTCAGTTAGATTCTAAGACATGATAGAAAAATAACAAGGATAAAAAAAACTTGTAAAGGCTGTGTAAATTAAAAGAAATAGTAAAAATGAGGTTAAAGTGTCTTAAATGATATTTTATCAAGTATCCCGAAGGGATATGATCTGAATCTGAAATAAATTGCTATGCTAATGTGACCTAGCTTAAGATTTATGGTTCCTTCACTCATTACAAGTTCTATATCGCTAGGCAAGATGATTGGCAATTGGAAGCTGACTCCACAATGCCGGGGCCGTAATATCCGCTGCAGAATTCGCTCGGTTGTAAACGGGAATAACTAAGGGAACCCCAAGGAAATCAGAAATTGAACTACGATCGAATTTACAAATTCGAGGGAAGCGCACAAGAACATGAAGAATATCCGTTACGACGTGGGATGAAGATGTTTTCCGGCGTCTAGATTAAATTATAACTTGTACTGCAGTAGCGAGTATCCCTTTAACGCATGCGCGTGTACTTCTGTGCATACATTTAAAGTCTAATATGAATACATCACATATCTTGGGTGGCCCACGATGACCTCCACGCCACGTTGTTGACCTCAATACTTAAATGAACATGAACCATGTACTAATTAAAGTAAAAGCGCTTTGTGTAGTTAAATAATCCATACGGTGACGTCATTGAGAAGTTACGAATCTTCTAAGTTGAGACAGGGTCTAAGCCCCATAGTAAACACAGGAAGAATTATCTACTATGTTCAATAATTGTATGGGAAGTGCATGCTCGGCATTTCTAAGAATTTATTACTATTAGAAGTCAATGGCAGCATTGAGATTCAAAACATAAGCTCCTTTCTCTCTCGGTACCCGTGGCCTGATATGTTATGCATCTACATAATGTGTGGTGGAATACGTAAGGCACGTTACTCGTTCATTCGGCGTTCATTAGACGAAGTCTACATCAGTGGGCATCAAGAGATCAATAGTTATTTTTTTTCTTGCTTTGTAGAGACTGATACTAAAACTACAGAACTTATGCCGGCCTTGACTAATTTCCGCTTGTGACTCTGTCCGCATTAAGACAAGAAGTTGTTGTTGTTGCTGAATATAACTTTATAATGTACTCAAACTCGCAATCTGAAATTATCTCACATATATTTCAATACAATTTGGTAGACATGGAGCAGTATATTAAGGTAAATGACGTGATCGTGACGTAACTAACGTCGAACAAAGGAATTCAATAAATAAACGTGGCCGATACGTTTATTTACATATACGAAATTATAGGTAAAAGGCCCATGATGAGATGGCTATCAGGATATCAAGTTTCAACTAATAGAATGCTACAGGTTTTTAGTAGTCCTTACAAATACAGATGTTATAATATAAGAATACTAGCTGGACCATCCCTGTCCCCGTCCCGAAACAATGAAGAATGTATGATAACACGATTTTAAACTCCTTAAAGGCTAATAGGTGACATATTTTTTTTATATCCTTTCTTTCAAAAGTGGACATTGACTTTGATAATGACCCATTTCTTTGCATCGATATCGTATTACTGTTTTCTTACATTTGACATCTTAATTAACGTATTGTAACCCTGATTACAGCTACATTTACTTGCGCTGCCACGGTCTTTTTCTGACAATTTTACCTTGTGCTTTTAACATAACGCCAGTGCAATTGAAATATATTGCGACTATATTTATTTAATCAAAAGTATCCTAAGTCCTTTTGAAAATGTGTACAAAGTTTCATGATAATCGGTTAGGTAGTTTTGGCGTGAAAGCGTAACGAGCAAACTTACATTCACATTTATAATATTAGTAGGGATAGGGATATTTCATATCTACACCTGAGTGCCAACTTTTAACTATCATTTATGATTGACTGGCCGAGAGAGAATAGCCTATCCAATAATCTTTTACAAAAAAAGACGTATATAAATAACAATAATAATAATATAACTGATGCTAGGTTGATATTGCGGTCCATGTACTCCGACATTCAATCTTATTTAAACTTGATGTCACAAACAGCAAAGAACAGAACAAGAAACATTCTTGGTATCCTATGTTCGATGGTACCTCCGCTATATAAGGACAACGTCTGTTTCTCAACATTAACCCTAAAATTATTAACGGACTATAAATACCTACCCAAAGAAGTTACTGTATGATGGTATATCGCCATAATTACGAATTGTCGATAGAGTGAATTTATAAAATCATCGTCTCGGTTTACAAAATAGCGCTACAAATATGACACAAACAGACAAATAGTTACATTAAAAACTTCGTTATACAAAAAAGAGATCCATGATTCTTCAGCGTGCAACATCAATTCAGTTTGCGAATAGCAGTACAGGTGACACAAAAGCGCACGTGCAAAACTAATGAAAACAGAACAACATCAAAGTTCAGTTTTGCATGTCAAAACGACACCCGACATACGTATACGACAGTTTTAACGAAACGAATTGGAAGTTATTCATTCGCGGTTCGGGTGGCAGCCTCGCGCGGCTACCCCCTGTCCAGTGGAATTCCATTAGAGCGATATTGAGTTGTTTGGAGTACAAAGAGTACGGGCGAGTGGACTGTGCCGATCCAATGCCCACGGTAATAGTCTTCGTCAGCGAGATGACTGCAGACTACATTCTACGGATAGAAATTCACTACCAATAGTTTATTAACTCGCTGCTTTGATCACACGCACGACAGATGCATCTTTTATAATTGAGTTTAAGGAATGATACAGATAGTAATTATTTTATTATTTAACGAGATGACCCGCTGAACTTCGTATCACTTATGTATATTTGAGAAAAATATGATAAAAACTTATTACAGATTTTTTATCTATATATATAAATCAACCGCTGTTAATGTTCTCGCTAAAAATCGAGAATGGGTAGACCGATTTAGCTAATTTTGATCTTGAAATATTTGTGGATCGTTCAGGGAATGTTTAAATCGTGATTAATATAAATAATAAGTAACGGAAAATAGTAAAAACGACAATGTAGTTTTCCAATGCTCATATAAATGTGACATTTGAAATATTTTGTCTTTTTAGAAATAATTAATCCTTGAAATGAAATTGAAAAAATTTTTTTTTTTTTTTAATATTGTCACTTTTATTCAAAGTTTATATATTACATTCTTAATCAAACAATTTAATTTGTCGTGTATTAATTGTGATTTTCGTTAAGTAATCTATACTAATCTACAGGCTCGGAAAGCACTGAAACGATTTGAAAAAAATGTCGCTATTAGAATCCTAAATTATCCCCGATGAACATAGGCCATAGAATACTTTCAAAAACGTTAGGGATCCGTATGAAAACTTCAATGATGCAAACCAACGGATGAAAAAAATACCAAAATAAATCGCGACATAACGCGATTACGCCATATTATACCCAGATAGGGTATTAATCTTTATCCAAAAAAACACTTCGTATACAAGCATATATCAGTACGGAGACGAGTAAGAGGGCCGGAACCGGATTAGGGACAGAGAGACAGAGAAAAAAATATTACAGAGGCGGTACGAGGTGCGCCGGGTCATTTAGTAGTACAATAATTTTAACAGGATTGGCATAAATAAACAAATCTAAAACTAAACAATATTAGTCCCAGGTCGGCACTACAGTAGATTTTTATTTGCATTTTCATTGTTATAGAAGAACTAGAAACAATATAAATTATGCTTTTACTCTCCAGCCACAAAGGGATTGAAAAGAACAATAAAGTTCAGACAAAGGACGTAATCGTGAACAAGGCTAGAGTAGTTTAAGGGATGAACTACACTAGTATGGCATACAGAGAGGAAACGTACCGGGCAGCAATGCAAACAAGACTCGAAAACATCACATGCAAATCGTCAAACGACAGCACACTTGCAACAAATAAATAATCAAAGATGAATTCTGATCTCATACAATGGATAAACGCCTGGGGGGATTCACGTCAAGTCATCGGTCTAATGTAGTTCTTGCCTTATACTTCACTGACATAATGCATTGATGGAGCTCGGTGAGAGAGGCGACGCTAGCACAAATTGTCAGGTCACGCTAGCATGCATAGTAAGCGCACTAAGCACTCTGAATAGCCCCTCTTAAACGCTACGTGAACACCATCAAGTTGTCAGAATTTGCGCTCGATACAATGCCGCCACTGTACTGGCGTTCTTAATCCTTGTATTCAAATCAGACTTACAAAACGTAGTGATAATGGGAATTAAAGCAAAGTTCCATTTAACGATGCTAATCGTA
>DWNJ01002262.1:0-10752 GCA_018250275.1 Udranomia eurus
ATATTATTTTGTTATTAAAATATATATATATGCATTTCTTACTTACCAATGGAAAACATAGACATCAGATACAAAGTTTGAAAAGATTTTAAAAGTTAAAAATTAGTTATGAATAAATTATGGACCTTACAATATTACTAAATAATTATTTAGGTAAATATCAACTAACAGATACTGGCAGGTTACTCAAAAACATTACTCAACACAAACAGATGAGGACTCAATTTACAGTGAAACAACAGGCAAGTCATATTACCGATTAATGCATACTTAAAAACAGCTTTACCACATTTGTCAAACGAGATCGTACTAGTACTGAAAAGTGGTACGACCGCAAACGAACCAGAATAGTTGTACTATATTCGTCATTACTGTGCATAATCTAATTAATTTTTAAAAATTTACTTGGTCCCAAACCCAGACCTCCGGCATAGCAGACCCCAATTCTTAGCCACCAAGTATTACTTAAGTACCTACGAATCGCATGATTACGTTATAATGACTTGCTACTGCATACACAAGTATACACGTCGGTAGGTATATATATAAATAAGCGACACGGTCCGTCCGTGTATAATTACGTACAAACACGTCCATCCCGTGGGCGGTGTCGCCTAAAGTTATGGCCGTGACACGTGGCGAGACCAAGCCCAGGGACAGTCGGGTGAAAAAGTATTATCCGCCTATATTTTTATTACAACCTGAATGTTACATTAAGTTTCAATTAGCAGAGTATTTAAAGAACTGCAAACAGATTAGGTACATAGTTTTATTATATTCGCTAGTTTATCCGTATGTTTACAACTATTATAGTATGACAATATTGGCACATTGGTAAAGGTCATATTGCAATTGCTTCTTTTTTTATGACTGGGTAGCAAACAAGCATGCAGTCCACCTGATGGTAAGAGGTTACTGCCGCCCATGGACACCTGTAATCAACCAAGACAGGATCGAAGTTATTTCTAAGGTCGCCCACAAATGCGTTGCTACCCCTGGGGTCTAAGTTGGAACGTCTCGGTTAAGTATTTCTCCCTGACCACACCTTTCAGACCACCACACACCAGAACACACATGGAGTCGAACGTAAAACGTTCTACCACCTTCAATACCTTGCTTGATCCAAGAAGAGACATTTGCGATGAAAAAGGCCGTATCAGCGAATTGCACATACTTAATGTTGTCAAAGGAGTATGAAGTATATCCAGAGTTTTGGGATAGTAACGGATAAACAAAGTAAACAACCCGATGATTTTAACAACGTCGGAAAATTTAAAATAATGGCATTGGAGAGGAGAGTTTTTGCGGTTTTCCGAGGAACCTTGCGCTCCGGGAATGCCTCACACGGAAGTAATAACAGCTATAAATAGAAGCATTACAAGATCCAATTTAGCTACATTATATCTGAACCATTACCCTGCGGGATACCTGTTGACAACATCGTTACCGACTATTGAAACCGTTCTCATACAATCGCACAATGAGAGATAATTTTCTTGTTTATCCCACGAAAATACGATTGGAATAGAGTGCGCACTTATAAATTTGAAAAGGAGAGAATTTTGTCAACAATTTCTAGATGTTATTATAAACAATTCGAAGAGATAAGCCCACCTCTCCCCATTCAGCAGTATACTCGTATGATATTGTCTCTATCGTAGATTTTGGTATTCTATACACTAAAGCAAAGATTTGGTCGGGACATTGGGGACACACAACTGGGGACATTTCGCTTTTTGTAAACATTAATGGGAAGCAATGACCACTTGATATAAGTCTTGAATGGTTTTATATATGTATGTAAACATGTTTTTATATGTAAACATGCTCTTAACATAAATAAAACTATCACAAAAAAAATATGTAATTAAAGGAACGGAATCTCTCAATGTCATTAATATCATTACTATCAAAAAGTTTGACAACTGACAACAACACACTTACTATAGTACACTTAATAATTGCAGAACTAAAGAACACTATTCCACTTATATTCTTAACAGTACTTCGAATCCGACGATGCATCTATGAAAATCTTTTTATGGTGCCAGAAAGTAAATAAACTGTCGTAGGCTATTTGGTAGACAACCGGTGTATTGAGTTACGAAACTTATGAATATTTGATTCACTCGCTCCATCGCAAGCGATTAAGCGACAAGCGAATAACGATTGTGTAAGAATTATATTATTCTGTGATTCGGAGGGCACGTTAAACGGTCGGTCCCGGGTGCTATTGGCAGTCGTTAAACCTCGTCGGAGTTCATTCTAGGGTTTGAAAACATCCGATACACTGGTTGGCCACTAACCCATACTTCCGCCAATACGCATTGGTGCAGCGTGTCGGAGTATGCTCCAGGCTTTCCTCAGTTGTGAGAAGAGACCCGCGCCAAGCAGTGGGACATAAGAAGCGTTGCTGCCAAAACAAACAATTACATTTACTTGAGCAATAGTTGCACTTGATGTATTTTGACCAACATAAACATATTTTAGATATTATATTATCCTTCTATATCTTTCTCTGTCTAACACTGTTAATAAAATAAGGAGACTTGCGTTCTCCAGCCTCTTTCTGGCTTTCACCGAGTTTAATTTTGTTTCCATAATGCTGGGTTCACAGGCCGTGAATACTTACACTTACACTTTTTGACTTTGTAACGTTGATGTTCACATAGTAAATTAATGTAAAAATAGAAAGCCTAAAGACTATGTTTCGATGTAGATAAAAGTTGTAATCTTCATATCCAACCTGAACTAGCGCCGGTTTAACAAATGTTACACGTTCATTCTAGTGTTCCCAACAGTAAAATTGTAAACATACGATCACAGATAAGTTGGTGATATGTATAGGATTGTTCATAATTTTGTCCCACAACTTTTATAGTGGAACTCGTACCTTATGTTTATGTTCTTGTAGTAATTTTAGCTCGGGCGTACGCCTGTCACATTTGTTCATAAATTTTTCTGGAACTACGATTGCGATATTAATAAAAGTATTTTGATTTAGAACTGTTTCTAGATTGGCTCGCTTGAGGCGTTTTACTTAACAGTCGGTACTGTAAATTATTTTCGTATTGCTACGCCTTAGAGCCTAGCGAATTATTTTATCCAGTTATTTATTTTATTAACCACAATAACTTATTTTTATACTATTGGTAAACTAAATGCTTAAAACATTTCCTACTAGCAGGATGATTTTAAACGCGTTCCTTTTTCAAAGTATATGAATTACTATAAAATTGCCTGAAAGACTGGATTTTGTGCCTTCTACAACCTTTTCTGCCATAAGATACTACATATATTCTGATTGAGTTTTGAAATCTCAAACAGAAAACATGTCTAGTGATCATTTGATTGAGATATATCAGTTCTCCGGCCACAAAATCCAATTCTATTCGGACCACATTGTTTTTAACACAGCATCAATACCGGGACGAGAAGATAAATGTGGCGCCTCACTTTGATCTCGTGTTTACTGGATAGTTCGGCCCATCTGTTGTTTACGTTGGAAATATATTTACGGCAGGTAGAAGTGGCCCAAGGAAAAGTTCTATCGGGTAAAATTTTTGCACTCTATTTTTGTTTTGATCCCAAGGTTCGTTTATATGGCTTCTGGGCTAGGGCAAGTAATTATTTTTTGAAGTGATCAAGCTGCTTCTCTTAAGCTTGAGAGGTAAATGTTAAATTAACTATTTAGGCAGTGTTAGATAATGTTTATAATTATTTAATATTAATTTAATTACAAATAATCTTGAGGTTAAATCATAAGTACATAAGATTAATAGCCCTTTTAACCAAATATATTAGTGGTCGATATTTTGGACTATTTCTTCTTTCGTTACATAACATCCTAACCTTTCCAAACATTTCTTAGCGTAATTTAATTTTGAAAAATAAATAGTAGCGAAGCGGTTTCATTTGGCAGAGAGTTCTTTTTGTCCTTTATATAGTATTCAGTTACGTATTTGTGCTCCTAAGGAGGAAGGAGGAGGAGAAATGGGTCGTAAGGATTCTGAATACTCAATCATGACGCCGTTTCTCAATCGTGGAGTCATAACAATACTACAAACTTACACTATACTCGCTCAAGGACTTGACTGTGTGCAAACGCACTTCCAAGAGGGAGTTAGGGAAAAGGGATGATTGTAGAAGTTTTTCCGTGTCTCGGGAAAACAGGGCCTTTTTGGTCTAAGTAATTTATATCGCGTTTAAACGCGCAACGCCCTTCTCGCGGCCGTTACGAAATATCATTTAAGGGTTTCGGAAAATGGATAAAGTCTATGAATATTGTTTATGCGTAATACGTGTTTGGTTCGGCTTTGTCTTACAATATTCTTTGTTGCAAACATATTTTCGTTCGTTTTTAAATATTTCTTTGTTTATACCTCTGTAAGTATATTCTAAGCCAGGATATTTTTATTCCTACCTCAAGTGGGTACTTAAGCGTTACTCGTTACTAGCTTATAACGTTTTATCCATGCGACAACAACAATAAATTTGCATTTCTTTTGTATTTATTGCGATTGCCATGGTACAAAATGATACTAAGTCAGTAATAATTAAACGTCTCTGAGTGGGACCGACAGACTCATTACTTAATTGACAAGGTGCCACTCAGCATCATAATATAACTTATCATTAACTATATCCGCAGCAACAGACCAACATGAAGGAAATAATATCAATACCTAAAAGTATAAAATGAGACGACCGATAACCTGTGACCCGCGCCCGGAGTGTGCCGATAGCGACCGATAACTATCGGCCACCGAGGCTGTGTAATTAAATACACTTAATAATAATATCCATAATGTTGGCATAGGTGTATAGAAACTCAAACTATGATCGTTATCTTGCTGTGGGCTTGTGACTTGAGCATGCACTCCTCCCGATAGTAGTGATGAATCGACGTTCTTCCTTAGGTCGACAAAAATGCTTCGTTACTCCTGAGGACTTGTCGGAGTCGCGGAAGTGTGCGCAAGCGTTCCCGTAACTCCGCCCCGCAGTGATGCGGTGGAACACCGTCAGGTTTTTGGTCGGTTGGACTCCGACATAACTTCCTTCCGTCGGCCCCGTGGCGGTACCCGTTCCGGGTATTCTTGACGTAGATACATGCAAATACGTCTTCTGCCGTCGATATGAGCGTATACAAAAAAACAAACACTATAAAACGGCTAGAGGGCGACTGCGGTAACTTCTCGCAAACAAACACTCATTAACCAAGTATAATCTATACGCGAAAGTAGGTACATAACAATACACAATAAAACCAAATGGATATTCTGTATTCGCTTGTATAACGCCATACGCTAGAGAATGTTCTAATCAGGCCTATCACAAATTGCTATCAAAAAGGGCAGGGTAGGGTCTCCAAATCATTGGATACAAATTGCAGGATAAGCTAAGGTATTGAAATCTGTTTTTACATATTGTTTTTCTTATATTAAGACAATTAAGGACATTTATAACAGTAACCTTCTTACGTTCCTTAACAACTTAGGCTTAATTTTTATACAGTTTCTATTAGTCATGACATGAGGTAATTGAGAGCAATTTTAACACGCTTAGTAAATAACGCAGTTAAAAGATTGTAGAAAATTTTACGGTTGGACTCCGGCACCACCGCCACATCTATTTCTGCCTTATAACAGCATTTTCTGCTGCTTCCCGCATTCTGGTTTGAAGGGTATGGTCAGGGAAACATACTTTCCCGAGGTGACTTAGTCCTCAGGAGTAGCAACGCATTTGAGGTCGACCTAAGAATGAACTTCGATCCTGTTTTGGGTTGATTACTAATGTATATGGGCGGCAGTAACTTATCGGTGGACTGCATGCTCGTTTGCCACCTCAAAATTATAAAAAAAAACATACTACAACTACTTTATCTAGACGTTCCAACTTAGTCCATAAAGGTAGCAACGCATTTGTGGTGTACAAATGCGTTGCTACATTTTGTTGTTGTTTACTTCATTTATATTATAGCTCGTATTGTTACAGTTATTTTATTAACATATCTATTTCAGTACTAGAACTAGAAAATACGATCCACCTGGCTCTCGATACATGGTCATCTTAGTAGGGCCGCAGGGTGCGTATGCGCAAGAAAACTCGAGACGTTATAACATTTAAGGCTTCACCGTTTAATGAACTTTGCTACATTGTAACAGAGTTTAAATCAGGGCTTAAGACCCGGTCTTTGTTTAGAAGTGCGGTCGGCCTTAACTGTAGCGCAAGAACCGGCGCCTAGAAAGGTCACGTAGGACGTAACTTGTTGCGTTGAAATTATATTGAATAGTAGATTTTGATTTAAACTGTTCAATAGGAAGTTCAAAATATTCAATTCCATTTATTTTACTCAAGAAAATTATCGTATGTACAAAACGTGTATAAGAGAGCCCTCTAAAAGTACTAACAAAAACTACAAAGCTAAAAGAACGATATAATTATAATACCTTTAGATTACTCTCATGTACTCTATTAGATATCTTAAGTAGATGTTCTGAAAATACAATGAGAGAATGTGGCGACTGATTCGTGAGTAAGTCAGCAAATTTGCAAAGGCACGTAAAACAGATCAGAAGCGAGATGACCAGAAGCTTCGCCCTAGGAGGGCGAAGCTTCATACAATTACCAAAATGAGATTCATACAATTACCAAAATGGCTTGCTGACTTGTACCCGGTTTGGATATACATTTAGGGCTAAAATAGGGTACATCAATCACTAGAGAGCACACCAGACAGCTGGTCAGCTAAGCTCTAGAGCCTTAACAATAACAGTCCTGAAGCGTCGCTGTAGCTGGAATCGGCTCAGTGGCATCATCATCATCACATTTTGAAAATACGATGGTTTACTTGAGTTATGGCTACGTCGAATAACATGTTCCGAAGGTAGAACCTTTTACGGTTCGATTCCGGTTCTGGTTTGGTTCTGGTGGTTCTGGTTTGAAGGGTTTGAAGCGGGAGTGAGGATCGAACCGATGATCTCTCGATCGTAAGTCTGACACAGTACCCATTGGGCTATTGCCGCTTAAACAACTTATAAAGATAAGTCAATACTTAAATACCGAAACGCATTCACATAATTATGTATAACGCAAATAAAAGTTAATAATCTTAAGCAGCTACTAAAGAGTTTTGTAAATTTAAATAAGCATCGGCTTGATTTCCTCAGTTCTTCATACATTTAAAATACACATAAAACGACACTATCAACAGGTGACGTATAAAATCCGACCGACAAGTTACGTTCTACATCGTCTCCGTGCACTTTCTCGCTGGCGCCGTTCAATCATTAGAAATGCTGATTTATCTACTGGCTCGCCCCCCGGCGCCGCCCGTGGCGCTCCGCACGCGAATGTGTTGGAAACTAACGACCGAAAATCAAGAAACTGGGTCGCCTTTTAACTTAGACCTACTGGTTTTGATGTTTTTGTGAAAATCAGACGCACATAATTATGTTACGAAATGTGGTGAACAGATTCAGGTATTTGACCAGGAGGAGGACAATTCGCCTCCTTCGAGGTTTCTCCTTGTTGCTATCAAATTTAAACGCAATGCTTCGGAATATACAAGCATTGCTCTCTAATTAATAAAGAAAGCGACCACATTAGACCTTAGATAGATTTTTGAATAAGCTTGTGATGCATTACAAGCTATGCATGTTTTTTTTATATCTTGGAGGTAGCAGGCGAGCATGCAGTCCACTTCATGGTAAGTGGTCATTGCTGTCCATGGACATCTGCAATCAACCCACGACAGGATCGAAATTCTTTCTTAGGTCGATCACAAATGTGTTGCTACCCCTGAGAAGTAAGTTGCAACGCCTCGCTTAAGTATGCCTCCCTGGCCAAAAAACTGCAAAATCAGAACACAACAGCAAGAACACTGCTGTTACAAGGCAGAAATATCTGTGGCGGTGGTGCTTCCGGAGTTGAACCGTAAAAGGTTCTACCTTCTACCTTCAAATTGTTCAAATGTTCGATTACTCATTTTATCTACACTACTCTATTTCATATAACTTGTCACTCAGATACGGCATCTGATTAGACATAGCCTGTGTTATGTCGGTTCGACTGATAAACGTATATAGACATATCTATAAACCTCAGCTCATATAATTTAACACAAAAATACTCTTACGAAATGTATAAATATTTGTCATTAGTGGAAATCGAACCCACAACCGCCGGTTCAGTGAGGTCACCTACTAGGATATGAGACCAATCAGCATGTATTTATCTATGACCTTTGACTTTAGAAAAGTCATGAATTAATAATGATTTAATTTTACAAACACCTTTCTCGCAACTTCTTAAATACCAGTTGACATCACCTGGCATCGCCTATTTGTATTTCAATATTCTTGCCATCGACCATCTTGTAGAGTTGATGAACAATCCACTCACATCTGCAGAAATAAAATTAAAATAAAGGCTGCAGATGCACCGTCACCTGGTCAAAAGTCAAAAGTTTAATAATACGTATCATATACTGCTTCCGCAAGCATTTTTAAAATAAAATGCATGCGACGGACAAAACGTACGGCTATCTCTACAATAAACACATTCAGTTTTGAAATTTAAATAGAGTATACAATTTAAAAAAAATATTTTATATTCATGTTGAAAAGTAAACTACATATTCTTAATTACAAATAAGTGGTCACTGTCGACCATAGATTCTCGATAACTGTTACTATCGTAAACATCTAGTTTCAAGACCCGGATCAGAACGATCGAGTAACTTTCTCTGACTGCATCCCATTTTGAGCCTAAATTTTATTGTATACTGCTGCCCTCTATGTCGCTGGCATTGAAAGATATTGTTTAAAAAAATACAGAACTCCCGCTCGTTTGAACGGGAGTTTAAGATGGGGAAGAACGGGAGATGAGTGTTTACTCATCCTCGTATTTTTACTATTAACCCCTTCTTAGTTAATGTTTACCTAATCATTTTATAAAAGGATCTAATAGCCAAAATGTATGTTGAACTTCAAACAGAGATGGATAATTTATGGATAAAGAAGCTTTCAGCACGTGTACATAAGCGGTTTGTAGGCGTTCCAGATATGACATGGATAATACGGCTTCTGCGACCTTTTACTTTCATCAAAAGATTACTAATGCCAACCTAGTTCTGAAGGTTCGCTGGACCAGTTTTATTTGGCACCAGCGTTTCCTCTGCTGTCCCGTTTTGAAGAGTGTTAGGCGGCTATCTTCGAGGCGTATCATCATGTACTAACTAGTAAGATCTCACTAACCTAGTTCTGAAGGTACGCTTTATTTACCAGCAGCGGTTGCTCTGCTGACCAATTTTAAGAGTGTTAGTCAGAGCTATCTTCGAGACATATCATCTTCATCATGCAATAAGTATAGCAACGCCTCTAATCAGCTGAACATATGATTCACAATCTCTTTATCTGATAATTATTATGAATCTCAATCAACAGCGACACCTTCTGTTTCATAAATTCGAAGGAGGGATCGTAAGTTACAAAACACTTGAACAACCCAAATCCCGCAACAAAGAACTAGTTCAAGATAATGCACCCCTTTCCTTCGCTCATCCAGTCACTGAACTTAATTTCCATAACAAAACAAAGCGTATCTATCGTTCACAAATAAAACGTAGAGACGAGTAAACAAATACAATCGAATGATTATGGAGAAACATGGACAAATAAGACATGGGCTGCGGACTACGATCCACTTGGAGCTCGAGGGCTCATGAATATACCGTGCTGTTAAGTTTGAACAATTGTTCTCTGTTGCACCGGTTTGTAACATTTTCGAGTATTTCATTTTTTTTAACAAAAATCTAGTGTCAGCTTCTTTTTATTTTAAATTTTGTTGTTAAAGTTACGGATGAAAGCAGGAGGAAATATATACAATCGCACCTTCGGTAGACAACTTTTGGAATAAATAATTATAACCTGTATGCCATGTCGACCTTGATTTCGTATCAATATCTCCTGATATATAACTTTTATATTCTTGTATAGTAGTTATATTTAAAATAGGAAACTTTCGCTCCTTGAAATTATCCACCACGTAATAGAAATTATAGAAAACTCACATTCACACATATTCACAACACAATAGCAGATCAATCAAATTGATACGTAAAGTATGTAGTTGGCGATGAAAAATAATAACATATAAGATACAATTTATGTTATTACTTTGCCAATGGTACCGAATAAATTCGAGCATCTTGCCATAACATGGAAAAATCCAAAAAATAAAAGAGAGACTTATTTAAGTTAGCACAACGAAGACAAAGTAGAAAAAAGACAATAACTCACGCAATACAAAGTATATATAGATTTTTTATAGACATATGTTACGATCTCTAATGCCTCCAATACGATTGTATAACGGTGTGACAGAATCCTCGGGTTCGGAGAAAGTGCGTATTACCACTTCGGCACGGTGCGTGTGCAGTGCGCGGAGTGATATGTTTGCGCGGCGAGTACGAGCAAACACTGCTAACCAGCTGTGATGGAGCGGTTTTTTGTTACTTTATTATTGAGAATATGCGTGTACATGTATACACATATATAATTTATATATTATATCTTATTTATACCAGCGCCACAGATTGTCCAGCGGTCGACAAATCGACCGTATTTCTTTGAATTCAAACTATTGTATGCCCGAATAGGGTAGACTGTTCTAAACCAATTATTTTGTTGTAACATCTTTGTCAAACAGTCAATTTTCATTTCATTTCAGAATTATTAAATTGTAAAATAT
>DWNJ01002263.1:0-10751 GCA_018250275.1 Udranomia eurus
TACTGAATAGAGATGGGACAACTCTGGATTTGATAATGATTGAGATTCTGAAGGTAGGACTGTCAAGAGAGCAAAATCAATTTAAACTTACTCTAGAATTCTCTAAGCTAAACAAATTAGGGACAAAGGTACACGAAATAAGGAGATAGGACGAATTAATAGAAACAACAAAGATGCCCACAAATAAGAATTACAACGGGGAGAAAAACTGATAAAATGTAGGTGAAATAATTTTAAAAAAAACATGCCCTTAATAGCTACAGGAATGAAAAGTAAAACATATTTTTCACAAAGAAAAGCGTATAGTAAATCATAAAAAGATCTAATAAAAATTAAAGAGCGCTCTAAGAAAAGTATTTAAACAGTAAAAAACGAAAATAATCCAAAAACTATCACGCATCCTGTTCAAAGCCTTATAGAACAATCCAGAACAAACACACTCAAAGCCGTTCATGTCAAGTTTCTTACAGCCATAAGTATAGCAAGTTCTCGACTTCAACCGCAGAGCTTTGCGGTTATCTGCTTGAAGAGAAACAACAGGATACTGTTGGCAAACTGAGACTAACAGGTGTACCGTGGTTTATAAAACCTTTACTAACCTTTGATTTGACGAATTAGCTGACATAGGTGCCACTTATACTTAGTATCATAGATCCCACGAGTATTTCGAATATGGCTGTAGGAGACCGGTAACAAAGCATAAAAAAGTTATCTTTTGGTTCATTAGGTTTTAAAATAGACTTAGTTGCCGTTGAATTGTGGGTAGCATTAGTATTAGCTTGTATTACGAAATTAATGGGCGACTAAACCAAATGTTAAATTCTGAGCGTAATTAATTTATATATAATTAATTAACTTCTAGAAGAGACAACTAAAACAAATGCTTTAGTTGTATCCGAGCAACATTATTTGGTTTTAACCTATATTACTACTATCTATCTACTATGTACTATCATCAAAAAAGAGAGACAGCTAGGAAACCAAAACCTAGTTTTGTCTATGAGCATAATTTAGTTTTAACTTTAAAAGATTAAAATAATTTACAATAATTTGCGCACTCTTTTCATAGTACATGAAAAGGAGAGACAACTAAAACAAGTGCCTTAATTGTATCACCGGCAGCAGTACCTATTTTGTTGCATTAATTTAGTTTCAAGATGAAAAAAATATATGAATTTCCTTCTATTTATTAACCTCTGGCCGCGAATAGCATTCAAAAATGAGAGGCTACCAGGAAATCAAAACCTAGTTTTATCTATAAGCATAATTTAGTTCAGACTTTAAAACAAAACGATAAATGAAATGGCGTTGTCATTCAATCGCTGCACCGACTAGCATCACGACGAAAAGAAGAGACGATTAAACCAAATGCTAGAGATGCTAGTCTTAGTCTTGTAGCTAAGCATCATTTAGTTCAAACTTTAAAAAATTAAAAATGAATTGACATTAATTCGCACACTCTTCTCATAGTAGGTACCTACATAACAACTAAAGTTGTATCATTAGTAAAGTCTGCTGTAAAAATGCTGATATCATCATCATTAATTTAGTTAAAAAAAGATAAAATAATATACATTTCTTCTGACTTATTAACCCTTGCGCGAGCATTAAAAAGGAGAGGCAGGTAAGAAACCAAAAAGTATCTGGTCGATAAGCATCATTTATATTTTCAAAAGATGAAAAACATCCAATCGCTGGACGCGACTAGCGTTACGAAAGGAAAAGACGACTAAACTAAATGCTCAAATTGTGCCTGAGCATCATTAATCATATCTGTCAGCAAGGCGTGTTCGGTCCGGGGTTATGTTTGTGCCCTTAGAATCTGTACGTCTTATTCGCTGTGTTATAAGGTGGATTTTCATGAACCTCGGCAAGATTGACTTGGTAGTAGCGTAATGTAACTGCGCATTGGGCGGGGTCGGTTCTACCGACAGTTATTAATGACTCCTAGTAGTCATGTAATGCTGGTACATAATGTTCGCGTTCGCGTTGTTGCTTATATATTTTGTGGTTATGTTTGCAGGCTAGATGAAGTTTAGGTCTCCATTGACTATTCCATGAATGTTAAGGATTGTTGGTCTTTTTGCTGGGATAGCCATTCTGACCGAAATACGATAGTTGTTTCAGTCATATATGTAGTATAGGTTGCAAAGCAGACTTCTTCGAGTATCTGTACAAAAATGTAGACGAGAAAACGAGGCTCTCCGAGGTATTTCTGTTTTTACGCTATTTGTCAGGCGGGGAAATAATTTTTATTTTAAATACTACGTAGGTACTTCTAGCAGTAGAGTCAACTAATTGTAAGTGACATACGACCCTTGATGTAAGGACAATCTTAGTAAACTTTCAAACAATCCTAAAGAAATACTGGTACAACAGTTCTGTTACGTGTTTAAAATTCAGCCAAGTACGTAGAGTAGCTAAATTAAACACTGGAACATTCGAGCCGTTCGAAGGCGATTGTCTTATCGTCACTTCCTGCGCGCAGCAGCCGTGGTCACGTAGAGCGTGTAGGGTTGTCACAGTGTTTTATTTTGAGGGTAGGATGAATAAAAAAATCCAAAATTACCAAGACGAAGTAAAAAATAACTTAGGTATAATAATAATATTTGGTGATCGCTTTTAAGAACATTGCGAGAGACGTTCAACGAAACCTTTTCTAGCTTAAAAATATTTTCTGAACGAATAGACTAGGTTACACCTAGATTAGAAATGCCTACGTTAGAAAATATTTTTATTAGTAAAGTAAAGCGTAAAAAATCTTATTGGATAAGAATTTTAATATGTTCAAGTTTCTTCTTAATTATGGTCTTAATATCTTTATAATATCATCAGGAAAAATATTATTTTCTCTAAGGTGGAATACGAATTTACATAAATAAGTAAAATTATAATTAATATCATATTAACATATTACATACCTGAAAATAAGTAACGTAGGTAAACAGTTTGTGTCTTAATTGGACATGCATCAACAGGTGCAGTCAATCTTTGCAGTCGCAATACAAAATGGAATAGACGCTCTCAAAAGTTCTCTTAAACTGTCAACCACAATAACCATTTGTAGTTGCAATGTGAAATACAACAGAATCTTGCAAAAATGTTATGTGGCAGCCCTACGCATATCGCACAATGTATTTGCGCGTCCGTTGCGCTCAATGGGCCCTTGTGCAAGACGCTATCGCCCGGACGCAAACGTCACGTTATGGGCGCGGATAATGGGCAGCTTTGGACGTAGACGGCGTAGCAGTGTAGTCCTCCCATTGGTAATTCTTGGTCACTCGTCGTTCCAGGAAAAGTTTTTACATTTTGTTAATCCCCTTAGCGTTGAGTTACTACTCCTAGTTTTGGTTCCAATCCAAGGAATATTTTATTTTCAGGAAATATCTCTTTGTTCTTCTCTTCCTGCCGTCAATGCCGTCAATAATACAGTGTTGGTGTATTTAGCGCAACTGAATTAAACTTTTGGGAGTATTTTATTTAGCTACCCTTATAGTTTGACCGATGTTCCAATTGACTCCAACATCGCTGATAGTTTACTACGAGAGGCGACTACAGAATTTACACGGGCTGGAAGAATGATAGAATAATGGAAGAAATTTCTCGATTGAACGACTCTATTCCGCCAAGAGTTCTATCTCAGTTCTTTAAAAAAGCGACGGGTTTCAGGTGTTGGAAGTTGTTGTGAGTGGCCTGAGTCGGACGGACTCCTCCCCAGAGTCGGTTCGAGCCCCCACTCTTACCGCTCCGACTCCAGCTCCTTTTAGTCGCCTCTTACGACGCAGGAGATACCGTAACCTCCCCGTCTTTAAGTCTCGCAACTACTGAGACCATCAGGAGGTACCTAAGCCTGTTCCTCGTTCTTTATAACGATCGGTACCTGAGTTTCACTTGCACTACAACTTCAATCGTGTTCGACGAGACACCGTACCTCAAAGATCACGTCACTACACGCCATAAAATCACTGCCGACCTTGCGGCAAATTTATGGGTCTCGCATGACACCCATAACTCACACTTAATTGTGCTTACAAAGTATCCGAATGGTTCGAAGGCGAATCGTCTTCTAGAAGGGCATTAGTTACTCGTGTTGGTTGTAAAACGAGATCGTGACTCTTGAAGGTGATAGAGGTTAAGTTTTGTACTTTAAGACCGAATAATTACCTCTCTGTTATTCGATAAGCGACGCAGCATGCTTAACCGAGGTTTTCCGAATTAGTCCTCAGGGGTAACAACGCATTTGTGCTCGACCTAAGAAAGAACTTCCAATTTGCCTTGGGTTGATTACAGATTTCCATGGGCGGCAGTGACCACTTACCATCAGATGCTCGCTTGCAACCTCTCAGTAATAAAAAAAATGCATGATAGTTGTCCGAGTACTTTATTGGGTGGGGTTTGAATTTATCTGAATGACATGCAATCCAGAAATTAACCCGGCTTTTTAAGGGTTCAAAACACTTCGAAAACCAAAATACTCCATAAATAATATTAGATAGTTATTATAATTTAAACAGGGTACTAACTGGATAGTGATAAGTTTAAAGTTTAGTTAATGAAATTTGAGCTTCCGCTTGGAATATAAAATAAACTAAGATGTTAAAATGTGAGCGGAACGAGTAGCTAAGATACCTTAAACTTGGATCTTGTTAGCTATAAAATTTTACGAGCTAACTTAGCCTTCAACAGATAAGCAACTATTTAAAGTCTATAGTCTATGGTCGATAAAAACAGGCGTGACCATGCTTCAAGATGGCCGCTTTTGTAACTACTTAAACATCGTTTTATTACCCGTCACGGTGTTAAGTTATGCGGACAAACAATATTTGAAACACACATTAGATAAATACATATTGTGTAAATTATTCACAGTTGCTTTACAATAGCTCATTCGCCTAATAACAACGCCATTCGACAAATAAAAGTAATGCTTATTGTTCATGGTATACCTAGAGGTAGCAAACGAACTATAAAAATAGTTACAAACGAATATTTAGTAGTACATCGCTTTTTAAGTTTAATTAAAGTGTTGGCTCTCTGAAAAACAGATTTATGGGCAAAAGATATGAGGTATAATACTTTGGATATAAATTATTTGAAATCTGATGTATTGAAAAATTAATCATCGCTGTAAAATAAGTGTACCTCCTAGACTGTAAAACTATTGTTAATAGACCTTTTTCAGTATAAAAAAAGATAAATATAGATAATGTAGTTCGATCCAAGTCCAGATCCAACAAGTCCCTCAGTTATCGTCTTTAAAACCCCGATGTGAACTCCCAAATGGGTAGGTCGCTTGGGTGTGGAAGTCAAGTTGTAGGCCTTTACCTAAATAATATTGATAATAAGCAGTTTTTCTTCGTACTTTACCTATCCACTTCAAAATACTTTTAAAAACATTACAATAAGAAGGTACTTAGTAGATGCGTAAACATATAATTTCGCTTAGTCATAACCTAGTTTTCTTACGTGATTCTTGTAATAGATTCTATCAAACGTATTTTATAGCTATTAAAAACTTTGTTTATATGAAATTAATGATATAATGTTAATATAAAAATCATGAAAAACTCTGTAGAGCAGTCATTGGTCGACAATGGCTAAGTGGTCGCCATTTTGATTTTATTATCCTATAGCGGGAATTATATCTCCTCCCCCTAGAAATAATAACACAATTATAAGTTTCACTATTTATTTTAATTATTACATCCAATTAATTCAACTTTAATATTACATTGGTATTTTTCCAGCTAGTAATTATTGCATATTAGTAGTTGATAAATAAAGATAATTTTAATTAAGCAAGCACCCGAGTACTCTGCAGCTCTACCTTATTATGGCAACATCATGAAATTATGAGCGATTGAACGTCGTTAAACAAATGTACCTACATCATTATTATTGCTATTTGAAAAATTTATAAAGATATATCTGATTTAATTAAAGTTCCTACTATGTTTAAATTTAGGTACTAAAATAAAAACCACTTTGGAGTTTTTAGTAAGCATCAAATCTTTGGTAAGCCCAAAAAAAAGCAATAGAAAACTGAAATGTTCCCTAAATATAGATTGTTTTCTATACTATTATTTGTATTTTTCTCAATTGTTACAAATAAATATGTGTGCACTAATGCACTATAAGCGTACTCCGACCCTAAATCACTATGAAACAAATTAAAATTAAAAAAATTAAACTCTATTCGTCATTCCCTTTCCATTGTCAAAAACTAACCCAATTCGTCTTTCTTATCGTCATTCGAATCACTTCAATCAGAATCGGCGTTCCCGCGCAACGCCGCTACTGGCAGAAAATGGTCTACGGTTTAAAAAATGTAAATACAGAAAATAAAACTCACGATTCCCTCCCTTTCCGGTCTCAAAAACCATTCCGTCGTATCGTCATTCGAATCACGATTTCCCGCGCAACGCCACTATGGCCAGAAAATTGTCTACGTGCTTGGCCGAGCTTACGTAGGCGTTAGAGAAAAAAAAAGCGGTTCTATATTCAAAGTTGGCACATCGCCCAATAGCGAGAGCCGTAGGCGTGGCGCCGCTCGCTCATTGGCTGCTCGTTTCCCGCCACACATCGACACCCGATTACTTGTTCAAGGCAATGGCACGTAGAAACGTTATGCCGGCTAATAAGGTTTTTATTTTGCGCGTTCGTACGCAATTAATTTATTTAACTTTAGCGGAAACGTCTCGGACTAAATCGTTGTTCATGTAATGGTTTCTTTAATATGTTTTTGTATGTCGCAACAAGACTACATAACCGTTAAGTATTGATTAGATTTATTTGAGGTTGCTTTTGATAGGTATTTAATGCATGTTGTGTATATCTATACCTATATACATTTTGAAAAAAAAAAGCATAGAGCGGTGATGGCTTAATTGTAAGAAAGCCCACTTTCCACTCCAAGGATATAGCTTTAAATTGCAAATTCAACAATATAAATAACCACCAGGATAAGCAGGGATTTGAGAGAGCCACAAGAGAATATATTCAATTTAAATGTAGTGAACTTGGGTATCTAATTGCAGAAAACAATAGAGATCGAGGGTTTTTTTAGCCTACTGGCGTGAAATGTGTTAATCCGCCACTGAATAAGGGCCCCTGCTCATTCATTGCCCTAGGGCCTCCACACTTCTAAATCCGGGTCTGAGTATAAGAAATCCTAAAGTTCATCACGCTTAATGTATATAGCAATAAAGTATAAAGATACAGGTTTATCTTCAACTGAAAGGAAGCTCGAAAACCGATCGACGAGTTACTTATAACTAAAAAAATAATAGTTATTCTTTCTGTGCAGGATATGTTTACCAACATTCAACTTAACTAGTTTCAACTTAACAAATAGAATACCATAAATGTTTAACTTAATGGAAGCAATCACTAATTTAATGGACTTCCGTTCCGTTCAAAACCGTTTCAGTCAGTTGGAGTCGCTTAGCTTACATAAGTACTAAGTTACAGTAACTAAACTCTAAATAACTTAAGGAGGTAAAGTTACCCGGTTACTAAGTTGTATATTGTGTTCGCGCCCGTAAAATCCACATTAACCATTGTTCTCACACTCGATAGACGAGAACGCCATTAAACGCCCCTAAACTTATTTGTTTAACCGTTATACAGGGAAGGCATGTATAGAACTAATGTGGGTTACAATGGGTGTTAGTTATAACCACTTCGGTATATAAAATATCTGGCACGTTCCAGCATCGCATGTTTTAAAGCAAAAGTTTGAAGGTGGTAGAAACTTTAAGGTTCGACTCCAGAGGCGCCACCGTCACGCCTATTTCTGCCTTATAATAGCAGGGTTATTGCTGCTGTGTTCTGATTTGAAAGGTGTGGTCAGGGAGACATACTTAATCGAGGCATGCCAAGTTAGTCCTCAGGGTTAGCAACGCATTTGTCGACTTAAGAAAGAACTGAGCATATTTTGGGTTGGTTACAGATGTCCATGGGCGGCAGTGGCCAATTACCATCAGGTGGACTGCATGCTCGTGTTCGTGTTACTTCACAGTTATAACAAAAATCAGAGTAGTTAAATAATAATAAAAATACGAGTACCTATTCGTATGTATTGCGGTCGTAAGCTTGCAAGCAAGTGATATCTGCAGCAACTTACGTGTCGTCTACATCTAGTTTCGGATAGAATTAAACTTAAGGATAGCTTAAGTTCAATTGTATCCTATTATCATGTTCCTGCACCTAGTCACAAATATTGAACTTCATTTGAGCTCGTACGAAGCGTCACGGTCGTACTTCAAGCCTCAAAGGAACTGTCGCTGAGGTTGTATGGAAGGGTATGGCGTAGTCGTACTAAAGATGTGACAAATCGTAAAAAACATAACTCGAGTTAACTCGATTTGAAATTCACGTAACTTGAGTTTATCTCTATTTACGTATACTGAGAATACTCATATAAAAAAGTATTTCTAGGTAGGTCTCCCGTGGTACCTATTTTTTTTTGCCGTCACCGTATCGAAAGTAGGTACGTAGTACACCAAATCGAGTTAAAGAGAATCCATCGAGTTGATTCGATTTAGCGTAAATCGATTTAACTCGAGTTGACCCATCTCGTCGTACCAAGTTTATATATCGGCAACACTTCCTCAAACTTCCTTCGGCCTTCCTTTGACCATAACACTAACTAACACAGATTGAGGGTTGCGTTTCTGTTGAAGGTTTAGTGTCGTGTGTGAAGTTTTTCTTGATCTAAGTAGTTTTTTAAATCTTTGAAATTCATTTATTTTTGTTATTTTACAATATGTACCCATATCTTATTAAAATCTTGTACTTCATCTTGTTTTCTTTTTAATCAAGTATTTTAACGAGAGTTCATATTATTTTTTTATAATATAAATTAGAATAAGTAAGGATACCAAAAGAATTAGAAAACCTACAACTCGTTTCGATCTGTCGTCAGTCGATTCTATCCACATTAAAGCTGAAGTTTCAATATACTACGATCGCAAATCTTTAAAACGCTTTATAAACAAGGTCTAATGGCGAAAGAAGAATCCTTTTTTTATCGAAAGTGACGACTAGACTCTAGCTAGGTGTTATTTGCGTGATCTGCGGTCACACCCGACAGCGAAGTGTAATTTGAGCCTTGCATCTTAATTTATAAGCGACATGGAGCTACTGAGTCCAGGTACCGAGCATTCGAAAACGGGACATCGATTTATAGCATTCTTTTACACGTTTTATTATAAAAATTACGTAGCAGACGAGGATGCCGTCCACCTTATGGACAGGCCCACGGGCATGGCGGACATGGAAAGAAAGAAACTACGTTTATTCATCGAAATAATGCAAACACATACATTATAGGATCATGCGTATGATCACAACAAAACCTCTGTACTCGTACATGTAGCGCCATCTATGTCAAACATAGCGATGTTTTCTCCGGAGAAGTACCACGACTTGTATATATAAACTGTATTACTCGTTTTTCTAAAAAGTCTCTTATTATATTGAGTGAGAGTGAGTGAGAGAGTGAGAGAGTTAGAAGTTAATATAGGCTTAGATTTTTTTTTATTTCTTACAAAATCAGATTTTACAAAATATTCCGTAAACATAACTTATTCTACTACCAATTTTTGTGTAATATTTTTGCACTTCACGAAATATGTAGGTATCTACTATACGCATTTACCCATTTCACCACTCTACTTTAAACACAGCAATGACTGCTGCTAAGTCGAAACCTGTGTGGCGGTGGTGCCACTGATGTGTGGTGAAGACTAACATTCTAGTCCCTCTCACACACAACCCTTCTCTACGTCCCACTGCCCTTTGGAGAGTGTGTTAAGCAATCAGTCCTTGTTGCAAACGATATTTTGTTGAAGTCCATCTAAAAGTTTGAAAATTGCCAAACCTGGCCGTTGCTTGATCGCATATGTACATAAGCCGCGAGGTTATGCTATATATTCCTTCCTATCTTATAGACAATTCCCACTTGAATTGTGAAGCATGTGGAATACACAGTGAAGATATTTGAGGTGCTTTATTTGCTACTAACCGCAGGGTAATACGACACGCACCGCAAGTAATTTGGTTCAACGATACGATGATAAAATGTGGCATTCGCTACTTATGCATAACATATTACTTAGCACCAAATAGAGGAAACATAAGCTAAATATGTATGAACTATCTGATGCCGGATTTGCTCGCGTTATATAGACACTAAGTAGAACAAAATAGTGGACAGGATAAAGCAAAGAGTTTGTTCCGACTTACTCGACACTTGTCGTTATATTTTGGCCATTTACACAATATCTTCATAAATTATAAACTATGTTATTCTGATGTATAAGCTATTATTACAATAAAGTTTGAACTAAATCCGTTTAGTAGTTTTGCGTGAAAGAGACGAACATCCTCACAAACGTTCGAATTTATAATATTAGTAGGATTAGAGAAATACTCGGCAAACAAATAATCCGGGATGATTGCCCATTCATAGAAGACAGTAGGCCTTTTCGCGGTTCGCTTCCGTATCCACCGCCTCTCCTATTTCTGCCTTATAACAGCAGTGTTTGGGCTTGTGCTTTTTTATAACAGCTAGGTAGCAAACGAGCATGCAGTCCACCTGACGGTACGTGGTCACTGCCACCCACGATTCCCTGTAATCAACCCAAGACAGAATCGATGTTGCAATTGAGTTACAGTTGAATGCTGCTTGTCACACATTTACTTCACGACAAAATACTCAGAATATGTTTTGATAAATACAATAATAA
>DWNJ01002264.1:0-10751 GCA_018250275.1 Udranomia eurus
TGATTCTATTAAGTAGACCTGTAACTATATAAAATAACTAAGAATCTGAATTACATACACTACTTCTAGTGGTTATGTCTTCTATTGATATCATCACGAAGCTTGGCAATTATATGTAGATGACAATGAAATATCATGGTACCATCGAGCTGGTCTGATGATGGAACGTTGGACTGCCTACTCGTTTGGGCATAACATATCGAGTTTGGGCTCATAACATTTTACACGTCTTAACATATTCTGTCAATGTATCTTGATGACGAGGGCGTACGATTATTAAAGTACCATTGAGCTGTCTGATGATGGGAATGGAAAGCGTTTTTAGTTTTTAAGCTATTAATTATTATAGAGATGGAATTGAAATAAAACACGGCAGCATTGTTATGATTTCAGACGACTGCAAACATGATACAGCTACTTATTATGCTTACCAAAAATATTAAACAAGCACCTTTTAGATAATAAGTAAAATAGGTGCGTCTAAAATTATTTACATAACCACCGCTACCTCACAACATTTGAAAAATAGGTCCAACTTCGTAAATCTGTTTTATCACAGAGATGATTTGTGATGAATCAGTTGAATTGATACAGAATGCAGAGGCACATTTTCACGCAACAGTTTATGGTAAGGGACCCTGCGATGGTCTTCAAGGGAACCTTAAACGTTTGGCGACGCGTGCTAGTCTATAGTTACTTCCAAGTAGAGCAATCATTTCTCAAATGCGTCTGCTCTAATAGGTAAACTCATCTTCAAAACAAACAGCGATATACTACTACACCCAAACCAACCCAGATTTGATTCTGCAGTCTCCATTTCAGTAACCAAAAAGTGGCATGCGTCGTCGAAGTTATCGAAAAAATATTTTGAAAATTTCACTTGCGGGTTTGCACACGTATTTTTTTAATATTTTCCAAAATTGTTTCTTTGTTCACGATTTTTTTTCAGTTTGTATAAGTATATATTAAAATAAACATAAAGATGGCTTACTCTACGGCTCTGATGAAGTAAACAGAGAATAATATTTTGTTATATGTGGTTTTTAGTACAGTAAAATAAAAGCTTGTTTTTATAACTATTAATTTATTTTCCTGTCCACTTGACGTGAAATGCCCCATGTACTTATAATATATTGTAGATAAACGTGTTCGTGCGTGTATGTACGAGCGAGGTTGTAGACAAAAAGCTAGCCCTTTTATAAAAACAGCTTCAAAATCCTGGAGCATAGTCAACTCCCATTAATTAATATAAAAAGTGAACGCAAGAGATAAAAATAAAAGGATATTAATTAAATTCCTGCCTCCCTTCCCTCTCTCCCATACATAGGTCATAAGTTCATGGATGATAATGCGTTTATATTATAGAAACTGCGTAAAGCGTAAAACATTGGTTCATGAACCATACATAAACAATTAAATGGTAAACCTGTTCTATTTAACGGAAAAGAAAAATGTCAAGATTAAACTAGGCAGCAAAAAACTGTACACAGAATTCAGAGTGGTGTTGAGGCTGTGTTTCTGTGGCTATTGTTGTTAGTTTTTATTAGTGTAGTTGAAATTCATAAAAATAGGACCTTAAGCGGTCTCTGGACTAACACTTGCTGACTGTTAAATATTTAGAAATTAAAATCAAATAGGACCTTAAGCGGAACTAACACTTGCTGACTGCTAAATATTTAGAAATTAAAATCATATTACGTTCAACGAAAGTCCACAATTAATATAGTATTTTTATTATAAAAACTCCGTAGCGTTCGCTATGGCGGGAACAGTGAGGGGAACGGGGAGGAACGCTGCAGCAAGCAGTGTTTTGCTTTGATTTAAAGGGCTTTGAGGTGTATTTAACCGCAGATTATACTATTATGTATTGATTTTATGTAACCCTCGGGACACACGTCTTATTAACTTTAAGCTCGAGCCTGTCATTAGTTTTACAGAAAGTTCGTTACAAATGTCAATAAGCTGCAATGGGCACTTGGTGTGCCTAAGTAATGCATATATTGCATGTGACAATGGTTACTTAAATGTACATACTATAAGTAATATTATTCACAAACTTGCATAAGCTAATGCGAGAAATTTCTGTAAAATAAAACAATATTGGCAATATAAATTTGCGTCGCGGTAAATATAATTATGTAACATTATTTCATTATCCAAACAAATTCATAGCTATCATAAATACGTCTTCATAATCGATCATTACAATCGAGATTAGCTTCGCATGCGAACGTTTATTATGCATTACTGGAAAAACACCGCAACTACTTTTTCAATAAAATATTATACGTCATTAACTGATTAACGAATAATATCCCAATTAATTCGATTACTTCAATAACACGATTTAATTACATGTCTAAAAGTTTGCATAAGTGTAGCAATAATTGCACTGTATGCTCTACCGCGTGCATGCTTCTCACTCCAATAGCGTTGATAATAAGACACTATTATCTATCACTAGATTACGTCCTCATACTCGGCCCGTTAACTATTGAAATTGGGATAAGAGTATGGATAATTTCAACAGTATATATATCTTTTCAATCCCTTGAGGAAAGATTAGGCGAATAAGATCAAAATGATTTAAAAAAAATACAATATATATGAGGCTAGGAAACGGATTTACCTCTACAATTATGAAACTTTTCATAATTTAATGACTAATCTCATATCTATTTTTGTACGTTTTCTATATTTTTACTCTGCGTTTTTGTAATCCGAAGTACACAAAGCAGCAAGAGAGAAACTTAACAGTGTTTTTCGTTTTATAAACGTATCGTAACAGTCCAGTTTCTAAGAAGATCATAAATGTTTAAAATTTTGAGAACAGTCTTTACTATCTCTGCGTCTTCTTACACAATGCCACAATGTTGACCTTCCAATTTTAGAGGAAAATAAGTTTAAATATAAGAGAACTTAATTAACAACACTAACCTTGAATCACTAGAATGTAGAGGCCATTGTATACCGAATATTTTCAACTTGGCCGGTGGTCGACGTTTTTGTTCCGTACGAGTACCCTCCTCTACGGGAGGCGTATGATGACGCCCGCCTGATGATGCCCTGGTACCGCTACGACGCCTGCGACGACGTCTTCGTTCGACCAAAATAAAGTTTTCGCCGTTTCTGATAATGTAAGAAGAACGAAGCGTGGATTTCTCTTCCCCTTGTCTCTGTCTTATCAAATCAGCTGTTCGTAACGTGTGAATGTTCTGATACTCAGCCTCCTGCGGCGCCGATGACGTCACTTCTCTGCTAGTCCCACTTCCATCCCTTTTCTTCCGGGAGGAATGGAGACCGACTCGACGCCAAACCTTTTCCATGAATCTGTATTTGCTGTCATCCCATTATATTGTGTCTGCCACAGCAACCTCGCTTGACACAAAGCGAATCACTACGCCTGCAGCATCCGCAGATTTATACGCACATTACGTTTTCTAAGTCACCGATAGGCTGTTTTTAACAAATGTCATTGATACTTATGACTTAAACGATAACCAGGAAATCAAAATATATACATAGGATTGGTAAAAATAGCGTTAGAAGTCACCGAACGAAGTAGCGCTCATTTTCATTGTTCACTAGATACACGTCGGGTTGAAACGGGTTCAACTTCACTCAGAATTTTCCGATTAATTGACTGCAATAGTGATAGACTAAAATCAGGGCGTCGATTATTTAATCCCTTTTATTAAGACGTACTAGGTTAGTGGAATGAGGGGAGAGAATAACTTGTTTTTTGACATCACATTTGCTAAGGTCCCGGCCCTTATAGACAGGGTGCGGGTGCCTGCGGTACGCATGCGCGAACCCCCTCGCTAGCCCTCGCTCGTATGAAGTTTCAAAATGGCGGACCTTCGACCCTCTTCCCGTTATTGAATATCTAATTTTATCCGTGCATTCATTGAGGAATATTTTATGTTGCTGCACTAGCGCACGGCTACCCGACGACAACTCAACTATTTTAATCCATCTTCTTACGAACTTACTGTCTAATCAATACGTCGCAAATATTTTTTTCTGAAAGTTTTAAAGGATTTTCCCATCCTATTATTTCAGGAATAGTTCTGATAAATACTAAGTGTATATTTGTTATTATTTAACTAATTAATTTGTGATTATTGGGAAATAACTTATATATAATATGGCTTCTAAATTTTGTATCTTAACTCGTGTGGTTTGCTTTAACGACAATAACGTAAAGAGAATTTGAAAAGCTGAGATTTGAGCTGGGATATTCGAGTACCTATTACCTATCTATATGAAGTTTTGCTATAGCTCTTGATGCTTAATTTCGTAATGTTAACATCGGAAAAAGTTTTTTTAATTGTTTTTTAGGTTTATTATATAGTTATCCAAACTTTTACTGAACAGTTTTGTCTTCGTATAAAGTAATTAAGTAAGTAAAAAATATTATTCAAGCTATGTTCATTTTATGCAATATTAACGAGTGAAACTGTCGCCGAAAAATATTAATTAGGGAGAACATTTCAGCACTATCCCCTGCGTGTCATACAGAATGCATAAGAATTGCCAGATCGTAACTTTTTTGAAAAAAAAATGTTTAACTTGTTGAACTAAATATTTTAAAAACTACGTATTTAAAAAAAATTATGGTCTATTTTTCCAAAATGAATATTCTAGGGCAAACTTAAGGTACAAATGAATCATTTTCCGATTTAAAATATTAACTACTAAGGTAAAATATAAAAATAAATGTTAAAGAAATAGTTTATGTATTTCTTTAACATTTATTTATTATAATTAAAGTTCTATTTATCAAAAATAATTTAGTATATGAACTAAAGCGCTATTAATTACATTAAACCTCATGCGTAAACGCTTTCTGAGTAACCTTAGACAGGGCATTTGCCTTATTTGATTTACTTTTTGCTCTTAAAAAGTTGGTTGCATTTGTTAGCACATTATACATTTACATAATAATTTCGTGTTGTAGTGTCGTGTGTTTCGCGTAGTGTTGTAGAACATTTCGTTGTTCGACTCCGGATGCATCACCGCCACAGTCAGTTCTTTCTGCTGTGTTTTGGTTTGAAGAGTGTGGTAAGATAATCGCATTTGTGGGTGACTTAAGAACCCCGAACCTGTCTTGGGTTGAGTGAAAGCACCATAGCCACACATATATCTGCCTTATAACAGCAGTGCACTTGTTTGTGATCTTATTTGAAGAGTAAAGGAGACATACTTAACCGAGGCGTTTCAACGCATTTGTAGTCGACATAAGAAAGAAAGTCGATCATATCTTGAGTTGGCGGCGGTCTTTGGGCACTTCCCATCAGGTGGACTGCGTGCTCTTTTGCTACCACATAAATAATACCATCAGGTGGAGTTATAAAAAACAGACATCTCGTAATCTTCACACTTAAATTTTCCTCACACTACCGTTCAGGAACGTTGGGATAGACGACGCTAGCAACACTGGAATGCACTTGGCGGGGACAAGTGGTGCACCACGGCACTCGGGCCCCGCTGGAGATCATACGTGATATGTTTATTCATTGCCTTGCTTAACACGGGTTTTGACTTTTGAAAGCAAGTTAATTTCAACACAAGACATGTCACATAAAGAAATGAAATCTTATAATTTTATTTTTAAATTTTGTATCGATGTACATAATATAATGACTTGCCACGTTAATACATTAAAGATCAAATCTATAAATTGCTTATATTGTTTAATAAACAACGCGTACAATAATTGCTTCGGTGTTAACAACAAAAAATTCTTGAGAGCCAGTTGTTTCTGACGATGATCTCTCTGATGATGGATGCTCTGATGATAACGACTCGCCTGAAAACTCTAGTTTTTGGACATATGATACAACATACGGATATGAGACTATGAAGCCATCAAAATGTGGATATCCCGTTGAAAACGATTATGATTTAATAACATTACATGTTCTATATATTTCAAAGCAACATGACATATAAATATGCAGACTAGAATAATATAGGTAAGTATGGTACTCTTAAATATTGAAGTACTAGTAACTTACAAATTTTCTTAAGTAAGGAATTTAAGTACCTACGTTTTAAGGAAAGAATCGTTGACTTTACAGTATGAGAAATGATGCTGATTGTGCGAACATTCTTATAAAATTTGAAAATTCCGTGGTTACGTTAACACCACAGAAAATCAAGTTATACGTAAAAAAAAATATTCATGTACAGCGGGTAAAACCGAGAGCAGAAGCTTGTAGAAGCAAAAAAGGAATATCTGTTAAGTATTCACGGCAACATAAACCGACTGCAGGAATGATCCTAGTGCGTTTGCAATGTAAAGTACTACCGCAGCACTTTCGCGGTCGACGCTGCAGATTTGTCCATAATTACTGAGATTCTTTGCAGTACTTGCGTTGGATACTTTTTAGAAAAACAAACCATTGCAGGCTCTATGAATCATTACTTGCGGCAAATGCATGATACTGTTATGCTAGTAAAATCGGTAAAGGTTATTTAATGATTCTACGCGAGTTTATTTTGGTCGGATACCTTTTTATGCAATTAAATTCTTATTTAGAGTGTATGATGTGTGTATGTGTGTAATGTATAATATAAAGAAGTAATCGTGAATTATGTATCACATTAATAAGAACTATTTGAATAGTCAGTTATTTTAATCTTGTTCTTCAAAACTCCCAATGTGGGGCCGCGTGGTCTGTCACATAAAGTGTCGTGACGAACCATTTTAAATAAATAAGAACAATATAGGTACTTATGACATTTTCTGAATCATTATAACATATTATATTATATATTAGACAAAATCATCATAACTTGTGATACGCCCATGTGTGACTATGATGTATAAGCTATATGTTATAATGTTAATTATAATCTAAATGTTTCGTAGTTTTTGCGTGAAAAAGCAACAATTATCCATACAAACTTTCGCATTTATAATAAGTATTTACTAATTAATAGGATGTCCATGGGCGGCAGTGACCCCTCATTGTCTAGGTTTTACCATAGATATCCTTCATGTTTGTTTCATAAAAATCGACTCGTAAAGAAGAATGTTGTGGGACGGGGACGGGGATGGAAAGAGAGTGCGTCGGAGCTAGGAAATAATATAATTCAAGTCAAAACACTCTAGTAACAGCTATCACGCAATTGTTACTCTTTTTATTATGTGTCAAATAAATGTTTCCTAAGAGATTAATTGTCAAAAAAATGGCGTTCTCAATCCCGGATTACTGGAGCATTAATTGCGGCTGACATACTCATAAATACAAAAATATGGAAAAAAAATCTTGACTGATGAAGTTTTTTATTCATGCTTTTTGATTAAACTGGATTGTGTAATGCTATAGTAATAAAGAAAAAATATTAGCATAATTTAATATATTTATCGATATTAGAAAATATAAAATGTTATTTAATTTTTTCGCCAATGTTTATTCTATAAAAGAATATGTTTATTTTTACGGAAAAGTCTGTAACAAAATAAAAGATGGCAACTGAAAGTGAGCAAAAATCAATTTAAAAATCGGTAGCTCGTAAAACTATCTCTTCGAGGTGTGCAATTAATGAAATGGAAATTGTTAAGAAAACAAATGTAAGAGGAATAGTTGGTTCATAATTTAAAAAAAAAAGATCGCTGCGCCTTTCCAAAAGTGTCAACGTCAACATATTGTTTTATCAACAGTTCTCGAATACAAATTTATATAAGACCAACATCAATCCTTCTATCCTCCAGTAGACTCTTCTGCTCTCCTTTCTTCTCCTCTACTCTCCTCTAGTCTCCACCCGTCTCCTGATTAACTGTTTCCCAAGTGTCATTCCTCAATTACTACCATTCGCTTTACAATATGTTTAATATGATGGATTTATTTATTAAATGAGAACATTTATAAAACATATTGCAACATGTAAAACTAAACCTTGTTTAGTTGGGCACTTTCACTTATCACTTCACATATCTTTAAAACCTATTTTTAACCATACAGAGTTCCTTGACTAAGATGTTAACAAAATTTACTAGTGTATATGTCAGGGCATGGATTAATAGAAAAAGAAAGTTGTCCAATTTCAATATTTGTAATAATATGAAATATATGTATGTATATAAAATATGTATTTAGTATACACAAAACACCATTACAATATGTTAAGATTCATTTAAATCATTTTTAGACTGTACACTGAACACATATTTAAAAAAAAATCCTATTTACACATACTATATATAAAATAAGAAATAGAACTACTTTTAAATTTATTTAATATGATTTATTGTGTACATAATTACACTAAATGCAGAAGGCAGACATTGTGAGAAAGCAACTTAACTAAATATAATAAATAACAAAAAATAGTAGCTTACAGCTCTGTAGCAACATACTCACAAATGGAAAGTTATTTTATGGGTGCATTTTTCATGGACTTTGTTGTCACAGGATTTCCATTAACTTTACTAATTAATTTGTTTCCCTGCCACATCGCAAACAAATCATCATTTGTCTTTAAATCAGTTTGCAGTTTTTCCCACACTTTCTTTTTAGGGTTAAGTACATCATCAGGCTCTCCGGTCTCATAACCTTCGATAAGAATGCGATCCCCAGGATTGCTGTCTTTTGGAGGCATTAAAGGTTCAACTTGTTTGGGTTCGTCAACTGATGCACACAGAACCATCCCCTTGGATTCAACGCCACGCATTTTAGCAGGTTTCAAATTGCATAGAACAACTACATCTCTATTAAGCATTTCCTCAATAGGCACAAAATTAACCAATCCTGAAACCACCGTCCTGGGTTCTTCTTCTCCCAAATCAATCTTTTCTACATACAATGCATCAGCATCTGGATGTCTTGAAACTTCCACAATTCGACCTACTCGTATGTCTAGCTTGCTTGGAGTTATTTCCTCACTTGCAGCATTAGCATTACCTTTGACTTTTGATGGAGGTGGATATGCTTTCTTAGTTAATTCTTGCAATTTGGGATCTTTAAATATTTCTTGAATTGGAGCCAATAACTTATTAATGCATTGTTCTACTGAAGCTTTCAAATCGCCTGGATGTACTTCTTGCTTCTCAAATGATGTTTCCAAATCATCAAAGTTGATGTATTCAACATCACCACCATGTTCTGCTGCTCTACATATCTTGAATGTTTCACCTTCCTTCATTAAAGGAAATATTACATGCTTGGTAAAGGATAGTACTCCATTATCAGCAATGTTCCCAGGCTCACAGAATGCTTTCTTAAGTTTTTTCTTAACATTCGCTGGGTTGTCAAGCAAATCAATCTTACTTTCCTCCTCTGAGGATGACATCTTGGCTCCAGTAAGTCCAGGAACCATAGGATTCATAAGATGCACTCTTTTAGCATAACCAAGTTGTGGTAAGTATTTTTCAGCTAATGTAAAAATCTTCCTTTGGTCGACACCACCAAACTGAGCATCTACCTTCAAGTATTCTTCATCTAATGCTTGTAGTCCAGGATAGAGTAATCCACTTAAGAGAGGATGATCAACTTGTTTCACAACCTCTGCACCTGCCTTTTTAGCATCATGTTCTGTTATGACAGATGACATACGGTACACATCTAATGTATACTCTTTGTTAAGTTGGTACTCAGTTCCTCTTACAAACCGCAACTTTTCTAATGACACGTTAATTGAAGTAAGCATAGCTTTGATTGCAGCTTCATAATACTGAGTCCGGAGAGCTAACAATTCCCATGGAGCTTTCATATTATCTAAGTAGGCATGCAAGTCGGCAAATAAAATTGTTACCTCGCATCCTGCTTTTAAAAAGTCGGCAATCTTGGACATGGGAACAAAATAAGCGACGTGTGGCCTACCAGTTGTAGCCGTGCCCCAGTAAATTTTAAGATCTCTTTGCTTCAAAATTTCAACTAACCGATCTTCACCTAGAACCTCTTGCAAATTACGAGTGATCAGAAGCTTTTTTTCTTCAACATTAGCCATTGTGATGTCAGCTTGAAATCCTGAAACACATCACAATGTTATTGGTCAGTTCTAAGCTATGAAATCAATTAAAATGGTTTAATTAGATAAACTTACCTACAGTTTAATTGAGCAAATCGGGAATATTATGACAAGAAGGGCAAAGTGAACGTAATATTATGACACGTATAACAAAAATGGAATGAGCTGATGAAACCTATACGAAACATACAGCATAACCTCAATGATTTACTAATGACAGCTAGATTAGACAGATGTCAATGATGTCATATGTTATGTAGTACTCATAAGATTGGATACAAAAAAGCAATAATATTTTCTGTATCATGCCACTTCTACATTTTACGATATATATTAATATATTTCTCCTAATTAATTATTAATATGTTTGAAAGATTAAGCGTTTTTATCCATTAGGAAATAAGAATTGTTATTATTTTATGTGGGACATATTTACATCAGGTAATACTAGATGATAGATATAAATGAAAAAAAAGAGTTAAATGTATAAGAATGGAATGTGAATGTTCTTTAAAAAAATTAAAATTATTTTTAATTTATATAAATCTTGCTATCATCTAAACGTGGGCATAATTGTTTCTGAAAAATTTACCTTATTTTTTAAAATATTCAACGAATAAATCAAAAATAAATTGTTTTAATTATTTCTTGGAAAGACAAAAATATAATAACAGAATATCATAGTACATACGTGTAAGATTTTTTTTTCATGTAACATGATTTAGATTTTATTTTATGATATTTTTTTTTTTTAATATCATAATAATGTAATT
>DWNJ01002265.1:0-10750 GCA_018250275.1 Udranomia eurus
CTTCTTGATGTTTTCATAAAATATATTAGCGATTAGTGGATGTGTATACCTGCGTTTATTATACCTAGTAACTACGAGTGTGTTGGTCTAATTATTATTATTCAACCATGAAAAGTTTAGATCGAAAATTGAGACGTATCCCACTTTTAACACCATTCGTAATATATTTTATGAAAACATCAAGAAGTTCTAGATTTGTCTTAGGTAGCCTTAATTTTTGCGAACATTTTATATCTCAACTCCAACCAACTAATAAATAAATAACTTGCTCCAAAACTTCGTGTCCGTCCCCGAAATCATATTACTAAATAGCTTTTCGTCCACATGTTCCCGATACATGTCTCGTAAAATTGAAAATGTTGCAGTAAACATTTTTCCGACATGGAAAATTTCTTTGTATCAAATAAGACCATTCGTTTAGTACGCTTGGTCAAAAGGTCACATATGAATGTTACTTGGCTGGCTGCCACCCTCTTCATGTTGATTGTTATTTAAGAGTGCTTTGACTGCTCAGTTGATTTCTACTTTATTTTCTTTTGGCTTTGACTTGCCATTATTATGAGTTTTTCAAGAGCCATAGAGACAACCAGTGTGTTAGTTTTCAGTTTCAAGTGTTTGGCCGCCTGCCACTTGTAAATATAAAACACTATTTATGTTTCAAAATAGTATTGCCCCGTTTCGTTATTTTCCATTGTTTAACTCAAAGTTTCTGTTCGACTTTGATTTGATTCCACTAATTACTGAGTTGAGGATATGGACAACATACTGCTAAATTGATCCTCACCATTTATTCTTGTTTGAAAATGAACCTGGATTGTTTGTTCTGTATTATCCGTATTCCTAGTTCTATCACACATGAATGATAACATTGTTCCATGTTTATCCAGTGTTTTCCTCGTCAACATAACGTGTTTGCTAGGAAAACTCGCCTGCTAGCTCGTTACAGGCGTCACTTGCATTGCAGTGGCGGGTTCAGTGGCATGTTAAACCAACTTCTCAGCAGTTAGCTTAGTATGTGACGTAAGCGGATTATGCCAATAAGTACTTAAACATAAGTAATGTTCGTGTACAAGCATACTATACGACACATATACGATAAGAGATCGTATGCAGCACACCGCCTTATGTAGGTACTCGGTATATGTTAGAAAAACGCGTTATCTAATACAGCAGGTTTTTAGCGTAATTAGTCAAGCTTTTTAACTCGAACAAATTTGTGAGAAATCTACCAGGTTTTAATGAAATATCGATTTTTCTATTGAGGATTACATTCGATAAGGTTTCGGTGGTAGTACATTTTACTTCATGGATGGGAAAAACTTAAACCTTTTTTCTCACTCCAAGGACCATGTCATAATTTAGATTGCAGGTATTAAATAAAAATCATAATGTTAATAAATTGGCAATCACATTTATGAGATACCCTTAGAAGGTCATTCAATGAAAGGAAAAATACTTAATCACGTCACTTCATGATCTTAGGTTGTAGGACAATACGGATTTAAATATAAAATAAGCTATTATTATTACTATTACCTAGAATGTTTATGGTCGATAAGTGAGTCAGTAACAACGTATTAGTCTCAGATATAAAAGGTATAGAAATGGAACTTAGTACCTATGTTTTATGTCTGTTAAAATGTTTGGGAGAAACAAACGCTAAAGAATTTAAACCGAAGCTGCGATTTTAGACACAAGAGAAAATGAGAAAATCGCATGCTCTGCTTTTGGTTAGTTTTCTAACCAAAAGCGTATACTTTTGTGTCTTGTCTATACATATAATATAATAAATCTGTAAGTGATTGATGTCTGTACATGGAAGATATCTAAAAGAAAAACATTTTTAAGAGTCTGAATTAAATAATAGAACCCAAAACATTTTTTTTTCGAATTTTCGTCTGTTTGTCTGTGCCATTGTGCACGCTAATCTCAGAAGCGGCTGATCCGATTTCAATGCGGTTTTCCCTGATGTATTGTGGTAAACTTCACTTAGCATTTAATGTTTGTATGTTGAGGACGGGGACGGCGACGAGGAGGCGGTACTAAGTACGCTGGGTCAGCTAGTTTGTTAATATGACGGGTTCAGTGGTATGTTTAATCATCTACAAGTTTGTTTACTATGTAAATGTATGGTGACATAAGCGGATTGTGAGGCTAAATAAATACCTGTAGGGTAACTGGATTGTAGCGACTGCATGTTTACAATCTATGTATCGTTAAAGACAATATATTAATACCGTAGAATGCATTGTTTGCTATAATACACGTTTTGGTAATTTGTGTTATTTTGTACTTTAATTGTATCATGATAAAATATATTATTAACAAAGTGCTGTCTCCTTGTTACAGGTAATAAACGCCATTAATTCTTGTTGCTTTTTATTTACGACATACATCATACCTTCCAATAAATTGTTGGCATCTCATTTTAAGAAACTGCCAGCTATTGTTATTATTATTTACTATGTTTACGTTTGCCAAAAGGCACTACTGCTCATACTAATCATAAGGCAGTTTTATAACAACAATAGTCCTGGTATCAGTATACCATAAACACGAGGGTACCGAAATTGTCTTAGGCACTTAGGAACATAGGCAAGCAACGCATTTACATAAATGCAGCTCTTTGAAATTGTATCTGGATGTATTTGGAACCACTCAAAATAAGGTGACTTAAATTAATTTAACTACTTCCCGTCAATAGTCTACAAAATAATAAATGTAGCATTTAAACGTCGCCGTGGCTAAAGTGATTACAGAGGGTCCACTAAACTGAGTTATGTCTAATGTTTTTGCAGGTTTTTCTTTAGATAATGTTGAAACTACATACGTAGTCTATTGAAAACTTTTATAGACTGAAAATGGTTTTTGTAATAACAAGGGTATATAATTTAACTTTTCTTTTAATTACTATTCTTTAGACAGTTTCATTTAGTCTAGAAACGACAACTGATATTATGTTGGGACAATTTCGGTAAGAAACAGACAATATAGTTTTTTGTACGGCCGCTCTACGAAATGCCTTGTTTCCTGCTCAGCGATGTGGAGTAAAGCAATTGAATATTTTACTTTTCTACTCGGGCCAAGGCCGTTAAATGTGGCCTTAGCGAGTTGCGGATACACCGTATTTTAGTTTGATATTTATGTATGCAGTACTATAATTTTACTATAATTCTATTACTATAATTCTAAGAAGTGAAAACTTAGGCTTAGTACTCCAGCCGCGTGAAATTGTGTCGAGATATGACTCCGTTCTCGTGGTCTTCAATTTATGTAAGTGGTTATATTCAATTGCAACCCCATTTTGTCAATAACAAAAATGTGATATTAAAATGTTTAAGGTTAAAAGATGAAAAACATTGCACAACTATTATCCATTTTATTATTTTTAATTTAGATTTATTGCGTTTTAGCCAGAAAACCCAGTTTTCTTTATGTTTTACTTAATTGGTTTTCAATGAAGTTTATACCAATGTATGAGAAACTACCTTACCTTAACTACCTCTTAAAACGTCATTTGTTCGCATACCTCAAATCAGTCATCATATACAAAAATAGCTGCTACTTACTTAATACCATGTACGCCGGTATTTACTTATACTACGTAAATAGCAGCTATTACATGACGTAATTCGGTGCTAAGCAGCGTCAAGGAACCTGACCCTGGACCGGCGCAAGGCCTCCGAGCGTTAAGTTTTCATAACAGCTGATTATGTAAATAACTTGTATTGTGTCAACCGAGCGTTAATTATATCGACGTATAATGGTTCGGTTACGCTATAATTATAATAGACTTTGAGCCACTAGATGTGTACTCTACAGAAAATCGCAAAACGAATAAAAGACTAGTCACTATCTTATTTAAAGACGAATAATTGATAAATCTTACTTTACCAAATAAAAATAAATTGGTATCATTAACAAATAAACTCTGAATGTATATAAAAAATAGGATGCATACCAATAGCATACGTGGCCCTTTTTTAATTTGCGAATTATTAGTAATTGAAAATTATACCAAACATTATACCAGTACGGTTTTGTAGTCTCTAAACAAGTACTCAAAAATGCGCGCAAACACGTCGCTTTAGAACGTAACCCCACCCCACTTCACCGCCCCTAGTGCTTCTAAAAGCCAACTTTCCTCACAATGGGTCGCTAGCGCACCACCTTTGTCGGTTCAAAAGGACTTCACCCCAACGAGGGACTTATTGCAAAGCTCGCGAAAACTTTACAAAGCGTCCGTTAGGTACACGTCGGAAATGGAGCTTTTATCAAACGTCGCGTATTGATCGGCCAGCTTCCGTGTTAGCTAAATGAACTTTGTAGGAGAGCCGTGAGCACTAAACGAATTTACGCATGAAAGAAACTGCGTAAAACTTTATGTTTTTTTAAGTCTTCGCTTATTTAAATATTTCTTAATTCTTCGATATCGGTATTACCTTTTATATTTAGTGCACTATTTCGCATTGAAACTAAAGATTTTGGTGGTTTGACGATGTGAAAAACTAATTTATTTTAACATAAAATACTATCATCTGTTTGGAGAAATATAATATCTTTCTTCTACGTACATATTCGGAAAAAAATCCACATTTTTATTAGTAGTTTTAATTGTTGACAGAAAAAGTAAGTAAACACTAAAACAACCATGTGACTTACCAGCAATAACCTCAATTCCTTGATATTTCTGTTTAAAAAAGTTACAGCTCCTCATTACTTGAGCCGTGGCACGCATCAGCTGCGTCGTTACGATGATCAGATACACTGGTTTATATTCGTGGCAATAAAGGAAGTTCTTGGGCAATTTCCTCATCAACTTTTTGTACTATTTCGGTGCTTCCTCTACCTACGCTGGGTTTTATAAGCGATGTATATGTAGCTTCTGGTTTGGGTTTGTTTCATTTATTCCACATTCACAATATATTCCATTTCTTTTATTTATATTTATTAGGATGAAATTCATTATACTCACTATTTTGATGTTCTATGCCTATTAAAAATAGATATTACAATTAATCCGGAAACGTATTGATTATACACACACATTGTAATGTATTAATTTTTTTAATTATTTTTTTTAATTAAAAATCTTATTTTTTCATGAATCTAAAGCAGCCTTTATAAATGATATGACAGGTCGAAGGAAGAAACGATTTTTATTAAATGTTTTTACTTTTTTTTTCTATCAAAATTTACCATTTCATTTTAATTAAGAAAGTCCCGCGTACCTTTTTGACGTCTCAATTTACATTGACGTCATCGATTTTGCACTTGTCTTTGTCCCAGGCACGTATTCGGTAAATACAGCAGTCATCAGCATTCGAATAACAGTATTGAATCAAGTGTTAGCACGAATCGTTATACATATTTGGATTGACGAACTTTATTTGGCGTCTTGTCCAATTCACCGTCTTCAAAATATTGCACTTTAACCATTCAGAGGAGATCATTATTGGTTATTGTTAGTTTTTATGATTCAACATGTTCCGCGTTTCGATCGAATTTTATTCTAAAATATTCATTAATGTATTATGTATTATATATATGTATGATGTTCAGTCGACTCGTTCATTCATTACAACTACCTTCTACTAACCAATTGTAATCTGCAATCTATTTACCTCGAAATGCCTTGAAATTGCGTTATTTTTACAGACTTCCTGATACCTATACGATACGGTCTTATCGTCTTTAAATTTATTTCTGAACGTGGTTTTATCGCCATTAATGTGATGATTTCCATAAAAAGAAAACGTCGATGAGAAATTATGACAAGAAAGCTGATAAGTCCACATTAGTGTTGTAAATACGGGGCTTCCACTTACTTAATTAACATTCCGTAATTTATAAAGGCATCCTAATGAGTAGTCAAGTAGGGGAGAGGAATCTTGAATCGAATAGCATTTTCTAAGCTGCGTCACAGATGCCGGTAATAGCGTGAGATTCTTCCCTTTCATTAACCTTATAAAATCTTCGATGCTTTCTTTATTCGGTTTTAAAGGTTTTCTTAAGTTGGGCTTACGTTTTTGTGTTAACAGTGCTTATAGAATCCACGAAAATTAAGACAAGGTAATTACTGCGTTCCACGTCTGTCTAAAAGTAAATATCTTTCTAGTAGTAAACTTAGTTTCATGATTACTTTGTCGATGCTTATTTTTAGTTCGCTCGTGTTCGTTTTTGTTTTTTATTGTACTCGTTTGACAGTGTATCTCGCTTATTATTCTACTGCTGTTAAATAAGTGATAGTTTACTAAAAAAACTTTGTCTCCATACAACATTCCTCTACTTTCTAATTAAATTATCGAATAATCATTTACAATCGCATGTAATAGCAATGTACATAATCAGAATAATTACGATAACCAATTTAACAGCTCAATTCCCCTCCTTGAGTAAAATTATGCTTATTACTTTTTTGTGTGTACGTCGTCAATTTTCAATCTTGTTTCGCGTGACGAGACAGTAATGAAAACTGTCGACATTTGCGTTTGTTGCGACATCCTAGTAGCAAATATCGTTTTGTCTTGTAATTTTAATTATTGAACGAATATCTGAACGTTCGACGGACATACATTTGCGTACTGTGAGCTGTGACACATTCAGACTATATGTTGTGGGGATTTTGACTACATATGTTTCAACATAGGTTAAAACCTTATTGACAATTAAATCACAAATTGTATGAATACGTAATAATGTATGATAACGGAAGGCTTTATATTAGATCTAAATTAGAATGACCGAGCCATACTGGCGTGTTCTCAAAAAAAAAGCAAGAATCTATTGGCCAGAAGCATACGAGTAGTAAATTGGAACAAACATCTGAATGAATTATGTATACCCAGAACAGTGCCGGAGCACTAGTAGTCTGCACTCGCAAGGTCGTGCATTCGTTTCGGCGCCATTTTAGTTTTTTTTTCTTTTCTTAGACACGGCGTGATTTGACGTCAGCGGGATTTTCACTTGTTGTCCACACTCCTACGTCATTACGTCACATCCTTCTTTAGTCACTTTTAGGAAGGAATCCTCCTTATTTATCTATGTTTTGTTTATTTCGTTTGGAAACCTTATTATGTATTTCCATAAGTGTTCTAATAATAGTTATGTTACTGTTGCCGGTTTCGTTTTTCATTAACTTATTCATCCATCGACAGGTTTCAGAGTATATAAATCTAAATTTATTTATTCTAAAAACCAAAAATGTTATGAAAATTCTCTCGCAGGTACGTAGGTTATTTCGGTATTTACGTAAGTACCAACATTTGTAATGTAAAATTTTAGACCTGTATCAGTTTTGACCAATGACTATTTGTTGTTATTAATCAGTGTTGTAAATGCTTCATTAGCTTTGAATTGCCTGGCCTTTAGCTTTGCGCTATTCTTTCACACTTCACTCTTACGTTTCAATATTCATTAACATTATGTTTATCTCTACCTCTTGTCCTTGTCTAATGAATTGGTATAATATATCCCTTTACGACACAACACGTTTTTGTACGTACATGTTTTCATGTAGTCATGCAGTATCTTATGTTAACTATTAATTACATGCATTATAGATAGTTTTTTTCCAAATCAGAAATATACTGTATTACTGACATACCTATGGTGTTTCCTCACTAGTCCTAGCCAGCAGTAGTGCATCTGTGATCGACTTAAGAGACAGCTGGTTGTCAATATTTATATTGGTCGTAATAGATAACCACTATGTACTCTACTTAAAAAAATATATAATTCTCCCTTCAAGGTTTTCATGTACCTTAATAATGATGTATTCTTCTACTTCATCTTAATGTCCTAAGTCCGTAAGAGAGCGTCTACAGTGCGTCGCCGTCCCGGACGGTTTTGAGCTTCGCGCTTGACGCTCCAGGTCTTCCCTATCGCCTTCGCTTCTGCAGCGACCGTCCGCCGGCAAGTGTGCTTAATGACGTTACTGCTTCTATATCTTGCGTACTATGTGCTACTGCTTAGTCAGGGAAGACAAACCTACCCAACTGTGATTTCTGCATAACGCCCTTACATGTGCGTGAGAACTTTCAATCTGCATACGTAAATAGAGCCCATCTGACAATATGTGATAAAATCAGCATCCTCGGCGACTGCACACTTGCATTATGCAACGATTGCATTCCGCTGACAGTGCATTGTCGAGAAACAAAAGCCAAGGGCGCGTCGCGGCGAGCAATGAACTCGCATCGGTTGATAATAGGGTTGCCACGTTTTTTTTTTTCGAAGTATAGTATAGTAGTAGTAGTAGTAATGTAGTATAGTATATATCCAAGAAAAAAAATGCTACACATCTATTTAAATTATTGCTTAATGTTCCATAAGTATTTACTTACACTTTTCCCTTTAGGTACCTATCTTATTACTCTTGAAGTAATTATAGGTTTGAGCTGGGAGTGCGTTCCTAGCACAGTTTAAAATTAAAGTTGAATTAGTGAGGAGAACATAGTATTTTTCCTACTATATTGTTTTTGTACAAGATGCAGTTAATATAATTGTGTCTCCAATAATATATGATAGTACGGGTGGCAACCCTAGTTGGGAAACAATGCAGAAGCTTTTTGTGATGCTGTTTCATCATAGCACACCCAATGTGAGGTTTTGTTATTGCTATGTTAATGTTAAAATTGTTACTGTGCAACGATTTGACCCGTATATTTTCAAATGGAATGTTTTACAATGATAGTGCACCTGAACTCGTAATACCATAGAGCGTCGATTTTGCTGTTTAGGTAGATTTTTGTTGTTTAACCTGTATTTTATTTTCCGGGAAATATCCAAGGGATCACCCTACAAGATATTTGTAGAAAATGAAAGAGAAGAATCAGAGCTACATCACTTCCGTCATGGGATGTCCTACATTATGTTAATGCCCTCGTTATAATCCTTTCCTTTGGACCATGAATTTCTAACCACCACGATATATTAAAAAGTCGTAGTTAATTTGTAAAGGCGCAAAACGAAGATCTTTTAGAGTGCATAATTCTCACTACTGACTTTTCCTATTCAAACAGCATATGAATTTTCACATGTTAAAGAGGTGAAGGTTACTTGTACACCCGCAATACGAACAAGCTTAGTTAATCTCGGATATTGCCGGTTTGACTGGGGCAATGCAGAATATTACGTACATTTGAATGCATCCTGTTACATTGGAGTCAAGGTGAATGGGGTGCAATATGAACACATTCAATTAAACGAACCCACGATACATGATGTATAGTTAAACATGTTTGTTCGTATATGTAGCGTGTTATAAATAACATGCAGCAGGTGTTTTAGAATCTTGTACCTTCTTTTGACGTGGGGAAAACCTTACAAAGGTACCCGATACCGTGGGAGTGATACCGGGTTATGTGGGATTTTCTCTGTTTTCAATGTTTAAATTTTGTGAAAGATGCAGTTTTCTACTGCTTCTGGTAATATTGATAATAAACTATCAATCATCAACAAAAACCGATTTGATCAATATTCATTTTAATTCGCAATTGTCTAATTAGAAAACGAAATAAAGTAAAGCTCCAAATTACATACTTCATTTAAGCTCCACTGAATCAGCTTATAAGCTTACCCCACACTGTACTATGGTTTCGTAGAGGTTTTCTTCGATTGGGCTTTCCCGACGCACTGGCTTGACAATTCTATCGATCCAATTTCACGACGCAAGGCAATCCACATTCAGTTCCACTCGTTGACATTATTACATCTGTTTTTCATTGAAGTTTTTTTAATTTTTAAACGGAATTATTCAACTTGTTTTTATGATGAATTGCTTTGTATTCATAATACCTACTGTTAATTAAACCGACATTTAAGTATTTTTATTATTCTCAAATCTATTATCTATCGTTAATTCAATAACGATCACATTTAATTAACATTGTCCCACGATTGGCTGAGTTCGGATACGTCGTCGAGTACTGAGCATGGAGACATGGAGAGCTCTCGGGTTACATCGGTTTCAAGATGACTTTTGATGATGTAACAGATTTCAAACAAGTATAAATGTATGTATCTCAATAAAGTAATAACAGAGTCATGATTGCCTTGTGACATTGTCATCACATATTTCCTCGTCATTGTCGTTTGTTATTCGTTTCCCGACATACTTCTTCAAGCCGACGAGACTATAAACTTTTTTATGTGTAATACCTCACTAGTATTGGACGAGCGGTTGTTCCAGCTTTTTCAGGTGTATGGTGTATTAACTGACTGTTAATTTGAATTACCTCTTGCTCTTTATAAAAATAAATGGCAATATATATATATATATATATACATGTAAGACTTTGTATGTCGCGTGGAATTCAGACGGAAATTACTGTGTAAATGTCGCATCGGTTTAAGGCGGGAATTCCTGCGTCAAAAATGGGGTTACACGCATTAGCGGTGATTTATCTTCGCTACATATTGTGCATTTACTGTGCGCTGTTGTTGAGGCACAAGGAAGGATATTGGAGTGAGAATTCCCTGTGGCCTAAGCCAGACGTGGCCGACACACTTTCCCTTGACTCAGTGACCTCGGCGCACTGCTCTCATTGAATACGTATTGTGATGCACACGTAATGACCTCTAAACGTGATTAATGCACTTAGTATTTGTGTAAGAAACAAGCCCGCTGACAGGGGTCCACTCGACTTTTTCGTGTATAACCTACCAAAGAAACGAGACTTCCAAAATCATTATGTTAAATTAATATAATTTTCTTTCCGAATATATTCTCTATATATTATAATACAAC
>DWNJ01002266.1:0-10747 GCA_018250275.1 Udranomia eurus
CAGTACACCTGATGGTAAGTGGTCACTGCCGCCCATGGACATCTGTAATCAACCCAAGACAAATTGGAAGTTCTTTCATAGGTCGACCACAAATGCGTTGCTACCCCTGAGGACTAAGTTGGAACGCCTCGGTTAAGTATGTCCCTGACCACACCCTTCAAACCAGAACACAGTAGCAGGAATACTGCTGTTACAAGGCAGAAATAGGTGGTACATCATACTTTTGTTTTCGTTGTTTGTTTACTTAGTAAATAATAATGTAGCTACTGGCATTGCCTAATAACAGGCTAATAAAGGTGCACGACAATATGAATAAATCGAAATTCCGTGTAAACTGAGGCCAATAATGGCCCTGGTGGGAAAATTAGCTGATGCTTAAAGTTTCAAGGTTTGGTTAATTATTGAGGTTGTGAACGGGTCCGCCCTGATGAGCGAGTCGGCAGGTAATGGCTTGTCGTAACGGAAATAACTTATTTGTGAATCTATACATACATATTATTACATATTTAGGTACTACGTGTTTCTCTTACAGTAGGTGAACATGGAACATGTTTCTTTTTGTTACTGGAGTTTATTTATATCTCTTGGATGATCTATTGGACGAAAATTCTTCAAGATCTCGTTTTGTGGATGTCGAGAAAATGTCTGGTACCTAATTGATATTTAAAAGGCACGCCTCATCATCAAGTAATATTAATCAAAAGTCAATATTAAAAAAAGTCAATTATTGAATTTTATAACAAATCTCGTATTGAATTTAATTGGACTTATTGGTTCAAAAAATGTAATCTATATTTACACATTTGAAACGATTTTTATCCACCACATTTGGTATACCATTTTCTGTGTAAACATGGAACTAATGTAAGAGTCATCATCTTTTATTGAGTATTTTCAGATAAAAGTCGAAGCTTAATAATTTATTGAACTAATGGATACGGAACGTTTTTCAGTCGTCTGGAAAGTTCTACGTCATTAAGCAGTTCAGTTCGAGCAAAATAACATTTTGTGGAAAAACATCTTAGAAATTACAAACTAATTTTTTTATCCGCTGCCGATTTACTCGATCTCTTCCCGGGTTTTTAAGTGATTCTTAACACAATTTTATCGAAGTCGGGTTTTATTGGGCGCGCTGTCACGTAGTTGGCCGGCAAAGCGATGTACTGTTATCTACCTTGGCATGCTCGATCCGGGCTACGGGACTGGTATACAGTATGAACTTTGAAATTAATAGCGGTTAGAAACTGATCTATTACAAAGTCATGATCAATTACTAATACGCGTGCTTTAACTTCAATGCTCTTAATGGCTATCGAACGAATAGTGATGGTTAACATAACGGACGGCAGCGACACTTGATCACGTGGACCACAAGCTCGTTTGTTTCCTCCAAGTTAGAAAATATATGTATATTTATTATGATGAAAGAGTGAAGAGAAAATTCTAACCCCAAAAAATCCAAACTCTTAAAGTGGACTATACAACAATTCATCCGTTTTCAAATATTAATCAATAACTTAGTATAAAGGAATAAATATTTCTGTGGTATTATGTAAATTTATACGATGGTACACGTATGAAGACTTTCCTCTGCAATACATTCCCAGTTTTTATTACTTTGCTACCTGCGTTTGCTGTAAACGCGGTTGACGAAGAAACTAGAACAATTATTTAAATTTGTTTTCCTACTTAAGATTCCGCGTGACGCGGCTTATACGTAGGAATTCTTACTTTCCACTTAAGCCGAGGCGAGATCTTGTCAGGTTAAAAGTAAATTTAAGGGATTGTTTAAATTGTTGAGGGCAGAGCGGAGGAAGAGGTTGGAGCCCTGCTAATTAATGAAGTCGCCCGGTGCCCGAATACTAACGACAGGGATTTGCGGCTCGTCGCTAGCCCTTTCATATTTGATAAATCAATGTTTAAAATGTTCTAGCATATTTTGCGGGTACTACGTCTTACGAAGTTATATCGTAGAATTTTGTTTGTTATTGAATACTATTTATTATGTTCGTTGATTATATCAATTGTTTTGTTATGTCAACTACTTACTATTTATAGTAGTCGTTTATTTTAATCCTTATATATTTTATTTTTATTGTTGTTTCATTATACATATACTTATAGTCGTATATACCGGGAGTAAATGTTTTGGGCTGTACTCAAACGGACGTTCTAATACTGTTTTAAAAATGAATTTGAAACTTAAACTCGTACTAGGCACAGTGATTTACTTTTAATATATATACTGACTGAGTTATGTAGGACATTAGAAGTAATATGCCTTCAATTTATCCACTTTCGTAGCACTTTCAGCGCACGTGCAATCGTAATGTGCCTACTTTGTAACTGATATACCGCGGGCTGAAATAGTTTCAATACAATGCACACACCTCCAACCGCATTTCGAACATTACTCACGTTTAGTTTCGCTACCTACGTATTCGATAGTATTTGCGAAAATATAACAAACTCGCTGGCACGGATTCCTTCACTCTACCTATCTATCTAGGCACTATTGCTATATCCTGGTATTCATATTGTTATTCCGGTTCGCTCATGTCTAGAATATTAAACAAGATGTGATTCGAATGCGGTCTTATCTGTACATAACAAGTGTCTATTGGTCGCTCTTTGGAAATATCAACGTATCCAATGTTATGTATGATTTACGATGAAGAATAAAGACAAAACCATGTTGTCTGCCGCAACTGTACTTTTATTTAAGGTTATTTATTAAATAATATAGATATTTCATGTTATATTACTTAAGTGAAATTAAATACACATTACAGTGGGATACAAAAAGAAAACCCGCCATTTTGGCTGGAGTTCGATGACACGAATTTTACAGAATATTGCATACTGTTGTAAAATGTAACTCGACAAACGGCGGCGGAATTAAAAAACATAATTCTTACAAATTGGTACGAAGGTCATTTCCAGTCCGCAATAACTCCGACGACATACGGTTGTTTGCGCGCGCCCTTAAAACCGTTGGTAGGTAATGCGCTTGAAAGCAGGTGTTCCAATAAACGCTGTCGCAGGCTCTCTTTCAGCTCACGTCCTCACCAACTCGTAACAGCACGGCTTCGCTTATGAAATACCGTCTTTATGGTTACTTATTGTCGTGAATACGGCACTCACGTTGAGCGTTTGTGATTTTTTCCTTATTATTATTGTGGATTGCGGCTATGGCTTCGGCAATCTCACGACGTCTTACCGGGCAACAGTATATACCGATAACGGCGAGTTGGAACATAGTTTACGTTACAATAGCGATTACAATAAACGGTTTAGCGTGTTCTCCTTCCCTTTTCGCGCTTAATAAAGTTTTAACAAATAAACAAATAAAGCTTGTATGTAAAATATGTTCTGTCGATTAATTGGATAACATACGACATTCGCATCGAACGAAACGGAACCGGCGTGTTAATTTAGACCATCCAACTATTTTATAATTGAAAATAATTATAATTTTTTTAAGGTAGAACCTTTACGGTTCGACTCCAGAGTTAGTACTCCTATTTCTGCCTTATGATAGCAGTACTCTTGCTGCTGTGTTCTGGTTTAACGGGTCCACACCCTCAGGGAAACATACTTAACCGAGGCGTTCCAACTTAGTTCCGACGCATTTGTGGTTGACCTAAGAAAGAACTTCGATCTTCGATCCTGTCTTGGGTTGATTACAGATGTAATTACAGATGTCCATGGGCGGCAGTAACCATTTACCATCAGGTGAACTGCATGCTCGTTTGCTACTTCCCAATCTTAAAAAAACTTGTATTATCGGATTTCTAATATAAATATAATAAATAATTTCATCACTTTCACGCAAAAATGATAATTCACGTCATTATATCAAAGTACTCTTTCTTTCCGGTAATTGTTCATGACTTTTATAGTTGACGGTTGACATCATAAATTTCTCGTTAGATACTTAATGGAACTGAAAAATGTAGAAAAGTAGAGCAAAAAGTTTTATTTCGCCAACAACGTAGCACAAGCCGCCGCTATGAAAGTGTGAATCTGCAATCAGCCGGAAAAAGCTGTTAGGTGAATGAATAGTCGTCGTTTTCTACACCACATTTTATATACCGTCTAGTGACTTTATTATAGGTATTGTGGTTAAAATTGTGTTTGTAAGTTACCTTCAAAATAAAAAGGTATTTTGTGAATTATCTACCTGTATGCCATTTGAGATATGTTCGTAGTTTCCAAACAATCCACATTATTCCCCTTCCGTTATTCATTAAAACTGATGTTGAATGAAATTTCGCATAATCAGACGTAGTTTCATTTCGACCTGCTCCGACCTTACCGGCTTAGCGTTTTATTACACCAACTGACTTTGTCTGGCTTTAAGCAAACCTTCCGAACTTTAATCCCCGTATAACTGAACCATAGCAAAAAGGAGACCGGTAACGCATTTCAACTTTTTAATACCAATGTAAAATTTTGACTAAATCACAGTGATGTTGAGTTTTATACGTTTGAATAAAACGTCTTCAATTTCGGGATTTTCACAGCGAGGCTAACCCGTAAATATAGAATTTATTAAGCGATCTACATAGATTCTTTATTCAAAGTCAAAGTTTATATGCCTTCCATATCCGTTATTTTATTATCTTTTATATGCACATTTTATTCGGGAGTGTAGAGCAGTGATATCATAGTTGCTATTTCAGTAGTTTTCTCTTCAGTTGTAAGTTGAATCTATAGTTTATAATTGTATATATTAAACTCAGTATTAGGAAGAATGTATTGTAATAATTTTTATACATTATAAAGGAAAATGTCTACATATAGATCTTGAAACTTAAGTTTTCTCTTAATTTATATAGTAGGATAGCTTGATAGATTAATACCTCATTTTTTGTATTCTTACGAGGTTCCAGTAGTTCTTGTTTCAACAAAGGTCGCTGTCGAGGTATTCAGGAAAAATATACTTCCTTTTCGCTTAAGTAAACGTACACGGCAATAGAGTTACGTATGAAAAGCGTTGAAATTGTTGAATTCGGATTCGAGTCTCGTACGTCTACTGGCTGGCAAATCTCGTGTATCGGGTTACAAATAAGCATGCGCGTCTACGCCATCACTGACTCGGAGTTTGCGCCTCCGAATCTCCTTAAGCCCGCCGTAATCCTTCCATTCAGCATACCTCGTTATGTTTACTTTGTATTTAACGTGACATGTTATTGTATAAGTTTCTTGTTGTAAATGGAACGCTACTCTACTATTAGAGCAGTGTGTTCTGGTTTGAAGGGTGTGGTCAGGGAGACACTCTTGACCGAGACGTTCCAACTTAGTCCTCAGGGGTAGCAACGCATTTGTGGTAAGACAGAACTTCGATCCTGTCTTAGGTTGATTACAGATGTCCATGGGCGGCAGTCACCAGTTTTGTAATTATGAAGTAGGCTTCGCGTGGTCAACATGTCGTGCGTGCTTCCTTGTTTCGGAAGACACTTTTGTTCCTATCCACTAACATGAGATGCATAAATGCAATCCAATGTTATCCGATTCCGTCTCTTAGGCAGTGCATAAAATATTTCCGTCATGTCGGATTGTATATTACAAACTAGGTAAAACGGAGAACTAAATGTTCTGTTTCGAATAGAAAACAATGTAATAAATTCAGGAGCTGATAGATTTGCCAAAGATCCATAAAGCCTAACGCTCGTTCAGTTGCCCCGAGGCTGTTGGCTGTTTCTGACACGCGTCGTTCATTGAATAGGCTATGTCACTTTCAAAAATAACCGGAAAAATATGACATTTTTGTTTTAGAAAACTCTTTTCGCTTTGATGCATATTCAACGCGGTCGTATTGTTTTTACGCAGGTTCTCTCTCGATTTTTGAGATTAAAATAAACTAACAGAGCATAAAAGGAACATAGAATACGGAATTTTGAAACCTGCTCTACGAGCTTGAACTCCGGAGGCACCACAGCCACACCTATTTCTGCTTCGTCAACAGCAGCGTTTGTGCTGCGGTGTTCTGGTTTGAAGGGTCAGGGAGTGCCTGGAGAGTGAGAAGTTTGAGGAAGTGGTCAGGGGTAGCATCAGGTGGACTGCACTTTTGCTACCCAGTTATAAAAAAGCTATAACTAGTGACTTAGCAGGTATTTATAGTTTGTGACGGTGATATAAGATTAAACATCATTTTTTTTCAATTTGGAGGGACTTGTTCTACTCGAAAATTATCCTCCATGGTGTGTTGATATCAGTGTCATTTTTCAGAGTACTCTAAATAAAATCATCTTCATTATCTATTACATTACGGCGTTCTAAACAAAAAACATGCGGTCGAACAATACAGTGGCAACGTTGTTTGCGGTTTTTCCGGCAAAGAAGCTATCACTAAACAAGTGCCTTGAAACGCCAAAGAGTTAACGCTAGAAACATTTCAATTCTGTCTTCGCTGCTCTGTTAGTTCCCTCAAGGTGTTCTAACAGTTTGGCGGACAGTGTGCAATGTTTGTCACGATGCTTACATAACCTTAGCTTTTCAGCTTTTCGGGCAAGGTTTATAAGCATCCAAAAATGTATACAATTTAAGCATCGTCATTAGGAAACTGTGTCGTGTTATAGAATCCTATTAATATCATAAATGCGAAAGTTTGTATGGATGTTTGTTGCTCTTTCACGCAAAATCTACGAAACGGATTTATATGAAACTTAACAGTAATATAGCTTATATATCAGAATCAAACATGGGCTACAATTTATAAAGATTTTGTGTAATTTAATATGACATATGACGGTAAATATCAAGTAAATCGGTTAAACTTTAATATAAACGTCTATAATGGAATGAGTCGAATACTTCAATAGTTATTAAATTGTATGTAGAACGCAAAATATTTCGAGATCAAAAAAAACTAACACACAGACGATGTGCGAAATTTTCGCTATAACCTACATTTTACATTAGCACTAGAATTAGATTCTAGTCGCACTATAGATTTTTGTTTGATAGTTTGCGGAAAAATAAGCGATTGTGCAAAATTCGCCGTTATTAATTAATGAAACGTGAGCTTAAAGTAGATATAAAGGTTTGCAGTACACATATTTTAGTTCGCGAAGTTTATCGCTGTAGACATTACTACTAAACAGGTGCCTGAAGCTACAAAAGAGATTAATGCTGCAGATATTTTACAAAATGACTCTGCAACGGCTGCGCTGATATAGTTTTGCCGCAAGGTATTCAGGTGGTTTCGGGGACAATGTGCGATGTTTGCCTCGGTGCTTACATAAGCTTAGTTATTTCGTGAACATTTTATAAAATCACTCATCATTTCCTCTCGTGAGCTATTATGACCTACCTATGATTTTATTCCCTGCCGAATATTTAATTGGTGTCGTTTTGAACGTACGTAACACTTCAGTAATTTTGGAGTGTATTATGTCTTGTTTTAAACCTTCATTAAACACTGAATAGGTTTACGAAATGCATTCTTAATTATAATAATGTATGTCCACTGAGCACAGATCCTCTTAGGTCCACATGCGTCTATATTATAAGCCATAGACAAAATTATAAAAACTATTTTTTTCCTTTGAAAATAGTATTCCCTTTTAGTGCGATTAGGTCCTCGCGAACATTTGCGAATGGTTGCTAGTTCCTTTCCCACATAAGTATTTGTAATTTTGCAGAGTTTTTACGGCATGCTCAGGTGCTCCTGAAACACACTATTACCAGGGGATTTAATACAAAAATATAGCAAATACCTTCGCGCGTTCCTCGTAATTGTAGTAGGCTTGCGCTCGAAAACGGTTTTTATTTGGAATTGTTTCAAACGTATTTTATTAAATACATTTGAAACAATTGGAATTGTCATAAAAGTAAAGCTTCGCACCAAATTATGTTTCATGTGTACTGGTATTATAGATACGACAATAGTATATTTGTTAGAATTTCCTTGCATTTTTTTGCATAAGAACAATATGAACCTTTGAATACGAATGTTGGCTCATAATATGTGGATTTTGTTGCTTTGTGTTGAAGAAATAGGTTGGTTGACTTCTATATAATATTGTGTTAACAGGCATCTTATTATGTATCTTAACTAGCTGAAGCAAATAACGAGGAGATTATTCTAATTCTCCCCATGAATAATCATGAGCAATCGAATCGAGAGACGCCATTTGGAAACTTTAATTCCTTTGTAGAAATTTAAATTAATATAAAATCCTCGGCTGCGATACAGTTCGAACGCAATTGCATCGGTAATGTCCGGGCGCGGGGGATATTTCTTATGCAATTTCCGATTATCTTGGTTCAGCGAATCATTAGTGTCCTCGGGGACTGCGCGCTGTGCATCCAATTATCTGAACCATCTTTCGCTGAAGCTGAACTGACATTGATGTATTTGACATACATTGTACACGTACGTTTATTTTTGCCTTATTTCTGTCTTATAACAGCAGTGTTCTTGCTGCTGTGTTTGAAGGGTTGAAGAGTGTGGTCAGGGAGACATACTTAACCGAGGCGTTCCAACTTAGTCCTCATGGGTAGCAACGCTTTTGTGGTCGACCTAAGAAAGAACTTCGATCCTGTCTTGGGTTCATTACAAATGTCCATGGGCGGTAGTGACCATTTACCATAAGATGGACTGCATGCTCGTTTGATACCTCGCAGTAATAAAAAAAGAGGTCGGAGAGCGTTACAACCAAATTCACGTATTAATAATATTTATGTTAGGTGACAGAGCCAGTACTGTCTGCGTTAAAAAGTGTCGTAGTCTAGTCGTAACTACTTTTCTGATGGAGAACTGAGCTTTTTTTCCTCTTTGCGCCGTACTACCGAAATTGTACAATACCAGAATTTGGGCCGTTGATTCGATGCTACAATGTTACATCCATGTTGCACAAATAAGAGATAACTAACAGACTTTCACATTTATAATATTATTTAGAGTTACCCTAACTTTCGCCTGCAAGTTCGTTAGTGTGGACTTCAGGTTACACATTCTCCACAGGGACCATTTTTAGAATAAAAAGTTTTTCATGCCTTCGACCTCGGTGTCCGTTCTTGTAAATATAAGAATAAATATTAAGTTGTCATATTATTTTATCTTATACCAAGGTATTTTATAATGGTAGACTATTGTATGTCTACAACTATGTCAATCACAATTTTATTGAGACCATACCCTTTTTAAAGTTTTCGTTTCATATTTCTTTAACTAAATCATTTTAGATCTGGAACGTTTCTTGGTTGATGTCGGTTCAGTTATAAATAAAACGTGACTTTATTTAGGGAGCCAATAGACAATCTAATGTTAAAACACCTTAATAACGTAGTGATTACGTAAATCGTTGGATATGTACATGTACATACACCTTAGCTAACGATAGTAAAATATTTTTCATAAATCTTTGAAATATTTATGAAATATTTACGGTTCTTTCAAATTTTGTTTGCGAGCACGATACTCAATCCTCACGACGCAAAAAACAATTCAAACGTAAAGCTTAGTTAAAAGCAATATTTATGGTACAAAGTAGTTCTTGCGACTTTCTGTTCTCATTGCTCCTAATCCCGCCTTGGATTATCGTGGTCAGCCACTTCTAGCACCAGCTTAAGCTTAACCCGAGTATTAATGAAATATCACCGGGAACTTCTTTTAAATTGTACACTTTTTAGGAGCTCACTTTTCTGATGTAATTTTAACGCTCATTTTCTCTTTTGCAGGTAAAGAGAATCATACTACTCTTCGAATCGTAAGTCTGTCATGTTGTTTTATGGTTGGATTATATTAAAACACATAAATAAAAATATTAAAGAAACGCTCGTTTTGAATGCCTAGAATAATGTAATGTCATAATCATGAGACAATTCGAGGTATGTTCGTTACAACTCAAGTATTAAATATTTTTTGTATGATATTCTACAAATATAAAATGCAGTCTATGTCACAGAGTTACAGTCTGCGAATTATCCAGCCACAGAAATGTCCTTACTTTTGGGATATGATCAAAGTTTCGTTTTAATTGAAGTTTGAACGCGGATTTGTAAGTTTTTATGACAACAGCTCGGGTTATAGCCGTTTAAAAGCAATGACGTCCATCTTCCTTGTCATATCGTTAGAGCTCTACGATATTGTCGTAATGATTCTTAACTATAAAGAGACAGTTGGTTGCCGTCCAAGAAGGTCGTAAAATGTACGCAAAGGTAGCCTTGTAAACGAATCCTTGCTAAAAATATATGAAAGGCAAATAGGTCGGAGTAGGTAGAACGATGAAACGTTAACAGGTCGATTATGCGAGCCCATCAAGTAGGTACTCGGGCGGCCCGGGACCCCTACAACCGCGTGCCTAATGACGGGTCACGCATTTAAATAGCCTACTTTCGTTCCAATCGCTTATAGTATGCATATTCACATGAAAATCGGTCCGCATGCAATTTGAATCGGGTGAAGCGACTCGTGTGCGTTCACTCACCAGTGTTCGCATTTCCGCATTTTATTCCCGTCGAGTAAACAGGCACTGGTGTATTCTGATGCGGATCCAACTTCACGATTATGCGTTCCAACGATATGGCTCGAATAGTTACATTCGATCCGATTTGAGCGAATTTAGCGCAGTAACATTTGGACCGGGTCGCGCCGACTGTAATTGTAGTGCCATTTTGTTTAATGGTTTTATTCATTTAGTTAACCGGTTCAAAATTGTTGTAATCAATGAGAGGTTTTTTAAAGACTTAACCTTCTTTAAGACAGTATAATTGTGCTTTTAGGTTAGGTTGTTTG
>DWNJ01002267.1:0-10745 GCA_018250275.1 Udranomia eurus
AGTCTTTCCTGAGATTAGCGCGTTCAACCAAACAAACAAACTCTTCAGCTTTATATATTAGTATAAAATTCAATTGTTGTTCTTGTATGTGCAAGAAAATGTCGCCGTGTAAATGAGCACTTGTATAAACGGTCATTTATCTGTCGAGGTGTGCTATAAGGCGTGATATTTATTTTCCTGTCCCTGATAATGATATATTAGAACACGTTTACATACCGAGTGTTCTTATCTATTAAGGTTCGTTTGCAAACACCTACGGTTGTTCATAGTGCTGAAGGTCGCCTAGAATTAATTTCCTTGTTCAACAATATTGCCCATTATCGCTCATTCTGATTTGTATTTTTAGAAAAAAAAACGTCCGAGGATTCTTGTTTTTTTCATACACTAATATTTATGGGCTTAATTTATCTTGAGATATAAGTATATTGTTGTTTTTTAATATTTGACTTGTTCCTACATCGATTTTACCATCGATAACTAAATAAGTGTGAGGAAAATATATGGGTATTATTTACCTACTTGAGATTGAGTTTTTGTCGTCTTGATTCATAATAGCTGAATACATTTCTTCAGAACTAAGAAAGCTTGCATGTCGTAGATTAGATCATAATAGAAGGTTTGTTTAAAAATATTGTGAAAGTTCCACTAATATAATACTATTATACCCACCCTGGTTCAGAATAAGATGTCGATCTCGATGTGTAATCAAAAGTGGCACCAGAATAAAAAACATATTCATGTATGTATATGTTTCTTATGGCAGATTCCTATTTTTGACGTGATAAACTAACACGAATACGATATAATATTATAATATAAATAAATCTAAATATATACTTATAATAATAAAACACAATCCAAAGCATATTTCGTGCCGCGCATTTTGACGAGTCTTAATAGACTGATATGATGGGATCATGATTGAAATCAAATGTTTTCTTGTTTTCATTGAGCGTTTGTTAATTGTGTGTACTCGTTAAAGGTTTTGTTTATTAAGTTGTTAAAGTCTTCGTTTATTGTTATTTTGTTATAATATCACTTGAAAAGTAAATCAAAAAAGAAAAGGTTTAGCATGCCTGTATTCATATTTTGACTGACATTTCTTTGTTTACATCTTGGACACCTAATTCTGAATTAGACTATAAGTTTAAGAGAGACGAAACTGGGAGTCAAGCCTACCCTTATAGATAGGTAGATCGTACGTGGTTAGCTAGTTATGGAACTCGTAGCTACCTATTAGTGAGCTAGAATATAATTAAAACCGCCAGCTCCCTGCGCAAAGGTTGCACGTACTAACTTACGTAATGACAAACAATGATTGAAATGACCTTCAACTCTCTTCAACTGAGTTTTATTACAATAACAATCAATAAAATGGGTGCTGATAGGTTCACTTGACTATTCCCGTTACAATTACGAGCATATAACGTCATTATTTGCAAAGAAATTGCAATTAACTTAATTTTTTTGTCACTGTAGAGGAAAATAAAACCAATTAGGTATATTGAAAATAGTATATAAGCAACATTTAAAATATTTTTGGTGGCTATTTGGTCTGTGAAATTAAAAAAAAAGCAAAATGAATTCTATATCTGTATTTCAAAACGTATTTCCTCTGTATACTTTAAAGAATCTCTCAATCTTTGTTCGGAAAATTAAAAAAAACCATCTAATACCTTGGCCAAAATACAATAAGTGTGAAGTCTAAAAAAACTCTGTCATTCTACTTAACAATTAGTAAAAGGTAATGTTATATTGTTTCAGGATCTTTACTGCGTTAGGAGCGACCTGGGCAATTTGCTCAAGGCCCTCGGACGTTTGGACGAGGCGAAGGTAAATAATATATCGTCCTCCTCGCTTTCTGGTTTGCTCCGAAGCTAACAGGATTCCATTGAGATTTTCCTTTGTGCTGAATCAAATTAGAGTACTCTCCGTTTCGCCAGCGTACGATGCAACCGCGTAAATATTTGCGTTAAGCGTAACTTCATTCTTCATAATGGTTTCAACGGTATCTCTGGTGCATTTTTCGCAGGGTTCAAAACAAGTAAAAGTGTATTTTCGCACCACGAGTATTTGTTCAAGCCATTGTGAACGACATGCGAACGAGTTGGTAAACAAATGTTCTGGTTGTAAATGTAACATTCGTTGTCCAATTTGTTAAAAATCTTATACAACGATAATTGGTTACAGAATATCATGAGTGTGTGTTCTAATGTTGTTTCAATGATATTTTGTGACTGCGTATGCGTATTTATTAGTCTTAGAAGAATTTTCCACACATTGTTGTACCGTTTATCTATTCGACACACTAGGAGTGTTCTTTATTTGTTTACAAAATTTTCATCCATACATACCACTGTTACAAAGTTTTTTGACTTGCGAACAGTCTGTGGAAGATTTATGTGTTAATGGAGAGTATTCTAATATAACTTTAACGTGTTTTTTTCTATATTTTTGTTATATATCCTGTTTCCTTCGATCTTTTGAATAGTTTTAAACTCTTGTGCTTGTAGTGAAACTTACTGTATTGCAATGGGGGATCAGAGAAGACTAGCGTTAACTTCTAGTGGTATGACGTAGCGTTTTGTTTATTTGTACAATATGATTTGGTCATCCACGCCACGCCTGTCGCACTCTTCTCGGAGACAGTGCGAGCTGATCCTCTCGAATCACAAACACTTTTGCAATAAAATACGAGTAAGACGACAATCGGCTCGCATAGTTTGACTCAAAATCAACTAATTCTGTTATATTTTCACAAGGTGTTGTCTGGTAAGACAGTAGGTGTGACCGGTGCTGTTGTAGCTGGGTTACGGTTGGTACTTCACTCGCTATCCCGCCACGACGACAACGTTCTATGCTGTTCAGGTAAAGTGTGAAAGGTTTGCAGATAACGTTATGAACAGGTTCAACACAACACTCGGGCTCTTTGACATACCATTGTCGTGATCATCCTCCATCGGCTAGGAAGTGGAAGCGGTTCATGCAATGCATCTGTGTAACGATTCTGTCCTCTCCATTCGATTGCCTTGCATCCGATTAGGTCTTGTCGTTTGCATTTCCTACTGATGTTCCTGGCTTTCGGCGTAGTTTCGTGTCGTAGGGTGCAATTGGCGTAATTTAAGTCTTGCGATTGTTGTTCGGTCGTCTGCTTGAGTTGATTCCGGAGTACCCAGCATCAATCGGCGTTCTAGAGTTTTTTTTACATTTTTGGCGTAATGAACATCTCAGATTTTCATCAATGTAAAATTAAATCTTATACCGATAATTAACTGTTGATTTTTTCGTGTGTGTAGGCATGTTACTTGAAGGCCATTGAAACGAGGCCAGACTTTGCAGTGGCATGGAGTAACTTGGGATGCGTTTTCAACGCACAGAGTGAAATCTGGTTGGCCATCCATCATTTTGAGAAGGCCGTGGCTTTGGATCCGAATTTCTTGGATGCTTACATCAATTTGGGGAATGTCCTCAAAGAAGCGAGAATCTTTGACCGGTAAGCCATAAATCTGATGAAGTAGTGCTCAATACGTCTTATGTGCGATGAGGTTTAAATTCTTATATTTTTCTTTTATTTAAACAGGGCTGTGGCAGCGTATCTTCGCGCGTTGAATTTGTCACCGAATAATGCCGTCGTTCACGGCAACCTGGCTTGCGTCTACTATGAACAGGGATTGATCGATTTAGCTATTGACACTTACAGAAGGGCGATTGAGCTTCAGCCTAACTTCCCAGATGCTTACTGTAACCTGGCTAATGCTTTGAAGGAGAAAGGCCAGGTGCCAGACGCTGAAGAATGTTATAATACCGCCCTGCGCCTGTGTCCGTCGCATGCGGACTCTCTCAACAATCTGGCAAACATCAAACGAGAACAAGGCTACATTGAAGAAGCGACCCGTCTGTATCTGAAAGCACTGGAAGTGTTCCCAGAATTTGCTGCAGCGCACAGTAACTTGGCGTCCGTTTTGCAACAACAAGGGAAGCTAAATGAAGCCCTCATGCATTATAAGGAAGCTATTCGCATCCAGCCAACCTTTGCGGATGCTTACAGCAACATGGGGAACACTCTCAAGGAAATGCAAGACGTAGCTGGCGCACTGCAGTGCTACACAAGAGCTATTCAAATCAATCCCGCATTTGCTGACGCACACAGCAACCTCGCCAGTATCCACAAAGATTCCGGTAACATTCCTGAAGCTATCCAGTCATATAGGACTGCACTCAAGTTGAAGCCGGATTTTCCCGATGCGTATTGCAACTTGGCCCATTGTTTACAAATAGTCTGCGACTGGACTGATTACGAGGCGCGTATGAAGAAGTTGGTTAGCATCGTCGCTGAACAGTTGGAGAAGAACAGATTACCGTCAGTACATCCCCACCATTCCATGCTGTATCCATTGACGCACGATTTCAGGAAAGCTATAGCAGCGCGGCATGCTAATTTGTGTTTGGAGAAGGTTCAAGTGCTTCACAAGAATCCTTATAAGTTCATGCGGGATATGCCAGGTCGTCTACGCATCGGTTACGTTAGCAGCGACTTCGGAAACCATCCTACTTCCCACTTAATGCAATCTGTACCCGGGCTGCACGATCGGTCCAAAGTCGAGATCTTCTGCTACGCTCTAAGCCCGGATGATGGAACTACCTTCCGTTCCAAGATAGCTAGAGAAGCTGAACATTTCATTGACCTGTCGCTAATTCCTTGCAACGGTAAAGCTGCAGACAAGATTCACACAGACGGTATACACATTCTGGTTAACATGAATGGTTACACGAAGGGGGCTCGTAACGAAATATTTGCGTTGAGACCGGCGCCAGTTCAAGTGATGTGGCTTGGATATCCAGGAACCAGTGGTGCCAGCTACATGGACTATTTAGTTACTGATGCCGTGACTTCGCCCTTGGAATTAGCAAGCCAATACAGTGAGAAGTTGGCTTACATGCCCCATACTTACTTTGTCGGAGACCACAAGCAAATGTTCCCACATCTACAAGAGCGGTTGATCTTATCAGATAAGGTGAAGTCTCATAACAACATGGGCATTGTCCCCGATAATGTAGCTGTTATCAATGCAACGGATTTGTCGCCTCTTGTAGAGAATACTGACATTAAGGAAATAAAGGAAATTGTAAGAGCTGCCAGACCTGTTGAGATTTCGTTGAAGGTTGCTGAATTGCCTACAACGACGCCTATTGAGACTATGATTGCGTCAGGACAAGTGCAGGTAAATATCACGTTACTTTTATCAATATTCATTCATTCAATATAATTGAAAGTTCTAATAAAAAGAATTATTCAAAAAGTAATTTTACAGTTAAAAAATTTATTCTGTAACTTACTAAAAGTATTAAGGAAAATATGATATACATTTAAAAAAAAAGGATTATCAAATTCAAGTTCAAGGTCAGATATGACCTTTGAATCAATTTTAATATATTACGTATAATACATTAAAATTTGTGCTTTCATGAAATAAGTTGCACAAAGAAAATTTTATATTGTTAAGCCGTATAATCGGAAAACCATGGTTAATCAATTCTCATCGTATTTTCATTATTCACAGACATCAGTGAACGGAGTGATACTACAAAACGGACTTGCGACAACCCAGACAAACAACAAGGCAGCCACAGGCGAGGAAGTGCCTCAGTCCATCGTGATCACTACACGACAGCAGTACGGCTTACCCGATGATGCAGTGGTATACTGCAACTTCAATCAGCTGTACAAGATCGACCCACTGACGTTGCATATGTGGGTGTATATACTGAAGCATGTGCCCAATAGTGTGCTATGGCTCCTGAGGTTCCCGGCAGTCGGTGAACCAAACTTGCAGGCGACAGCTCAACAGCTGGGTGAGTGGATAACGGGTCTTGTTTTTATGTATGTCTTACTTATTTACAAAAAAAAAATTGTTCGGATTAATCAGATCGGATCAGTCAATTTTATACTACCCTCCTTGACTTGAAATAGGATGACAATACCGTAATAAAGACAAAAACGGGGATAAAATTATTTATTTACAATATATAATAATAATAGGCTTCTCTTTGACCAAGGTTTCATGATTCTAAACACATACATAGATAACCTCTAGTACATAATGTAAACTCCGTTTCAATTGTCCCATTTCTTTTGTTCCAGGGTTGCCTCACGGTCGAATAATATTCTCAAATGTGGCGGCAAAGGAGGAGCACGTGCGTCGCGGTCAGCTGGCTGACGTGTGTCTGGACACACCCCTGTGCAACGGACACACCACGAGTATGGACATTTTGTGGACGGGCACACCAGTCGTCACATTGCCTGGCGAGACATTGGCCTCAAGGTAAGAATGGGGATAAAAGGTATTAATGTTAGTTGTATCATGTATCATGGAATATGATATGCTGCTATGAAATTTACATACAATTTGTCTGTCTATCTGTCCTTCTGTGTTCTGACTAAAGTGATTGGTCACCAGGTCTGTTCAACAAATCATGAGGGACAGTTTTGTCAGCTACTCACCATGTTTTTTGACAGGTTACAGAAATTATCTTGGGAAGTTTTTTAGTTTTTTTGATTTACATTAAAGGTTATTCTATTATTTAGTATTTATATATATATATATATAGGTTATTATCTAGTAGCACAAATGTCTACTACGCTCAATACCTAGTTGATTTTATTTCTTGGGCTAAATTTAATTACATGGGAGAATGAAGTAATATTGAGTCCCGAATACAAATGGACATTTGAAATTTATATCTCTTTGATTGTTTGTTACAGGGTGGCTGCTTCCCAACTAAACACACTTGGTTGTCCAGAATTGATTGCGAGAACAAGGCAGGAGTATCAAGACATAGCTGTAAGATTAGGAACTGATAGGGATTAGTAAGTACCTCACTTAGACTATCAATAGTATTTTGGATGGAAGCTTCATAGCGTTGATATTGTTTTGCTACATTTTCTATTCTAAATGAATCTTGATCACATTTGAAGGAAAATACATCTATATAAAATATTATTAAAATCAAATTTTTTTCATTTTTTTATTTACAATTTAGTACACGGTAAATTTAACATAACAGTGTTAGGATCATTAGTACAAAGGTACTGCTCGGTTTTATTAATTGAAATCCAAACAACATTACCTTAAATATAATTTACCCAATACCAGGAGTGGAGCATGGTTTGATCAATAGTCAATTGATACAAGATAACAGTCGGATGCTTATCAGATTAACTAAGTAATCCGATAAATACAACATTTTAGATGGTACATTGACTAATTAATAATTTTTTTTCAGCCTCAAAGGGATCCGAGCGAAAGTGTGGACGGCGCGCTCGGAGAGCCCGCTGTTCGACTGCAAGGCGTACGCCACCGGCCTCGAGATGCTCTACAACAAGATGTGGGCGCGACACACGCGCGGCGAGCGCGTCGACCACTTGCAGGCCGTCGACAAGTAAGACGCTGTGGACTGTGGACTGTGGACTAGTGTTGTGACCGTCGATAGGCTGCCAGTACTAACGCCTGTGAATCATGGACAAGTGGTGCCGTAACTATCGATAGACTGTTGTTACATGCCAGTAGTATAGCCAGTGAATTGTAGACTAGTGTTGCCTTAACTATCGATAGTGTCGATAGCTTGTCAGTACTATCGCCTGTGAGTTAGACTAGTGTTGCCTTAACTATCAATAAACTGTTGGTAGGTTGCCAGTACTATCGTGATCTCATATAATAGTCATAATATCGATGGTGTTCTGACGTCACAATTGATTGTGATATCAACAGTGATATTTACAGTTTCTGACATTACAATCGACTCTCGATCGATCGATTGAAAAACTTAGCAATACTCCTAATAAGGAGCAGTACTATCAATACTATCGATAGTATTGCTGCAATTGCTGTCGATACTTTCTTCTTATTGGGCTCTCAAAAAGGTAGGACATCGATAGTTATCAATTATCGATAGTTAACAAAGATACTGTGAAGTGTGTGCCGGTTACGACAGTTTGAACGCGCTCTACTTAAACTAACAACGCCATATAGGAACATTCATGCGAAAGACAATTGTGAGTGTGAGGTTTTTGAGTCGTTGGTTATTAGAATCAACGTCTTAAAAACCTGTGGTGGTGGTAAATGGTGGTAGATTGACTTTCATTTAAAAGTAACAAAAACTCGTTTGTTTTTGACGCTCGATAAATATGGCTAATAATATCGAATCAATGCACATGGATTGTGAACAGATTGTGAATCGACTGTGAATGTGCTGTGAAGTGAGTGTGTCCAATTATTGCACTAATTGCGTGTTAAAGAATAATCCTATACAACTCGCTAAGTTGTATAGAATACGAAACATTCAGCGCTTAGAATATGTTTAGTGTATATTTTACTTTGACAGTAATCCTGTATGGCTATTATGACTCGATGTATCAAGGCTATTTTTACTTGTAATTACTTCTTAGACAGCTCTTGTTTTCTAGTCAATATGTTGGTATATGTTACACCATTCCCACGAATTTTATATGCATTTCTGGGGCAATATATTTTAAGCAATATTAGATACAATTGTAGCAATGTGGCATTTGTCATGTGAAGTTTAGTAAATGCAATAATTAGCCATTAATTATGTACACCATGGAATCGTTTAAAAATTTTGATGTTAGCCATTTTTTTGTAGTAGATAGTTGTTGATCCATGTAGTTCAAATGTTGTATGTTCCGGAATATACTATTGATGACAGGTTCAATTCATTTGGAACTCAGTATATTTTGTTTCTTTAAAGGTAAACTGTTTAAAGATGTGCTTATTCATTCTTCAAAATTATTCAAAACAGCACTCGCCGTTTGATCATTGTGATCAATATATATTGAAGCTATTTTTTTCAAATAAGATTGTATACTTGTCGAATTTAATGTTGTACACCATAAAGGTATTACATAACTTATTATGCAATAATATTATATGTAGTGATACATGTCTGTATATAACTAGTAGTTTTAGTCTAATAAGAGAGATCCTCAAATGTCGTCAGTTCATTGGCAAATCATCTGACGTACCAATGTCTCTAGGCATGATGGCCTATTTGCCTGCTTCTAATATAAAAAAGTATATATTTGCATAAGCTACCAAATATTAAAAATGTGAAGTAAACTAATTTCTAATGACTATTAAATTATTTACAGCTTTCTAACAAAAAACAATAACTTTAAATAAATTGACTGAAATTTAACCATACCTAAAATCTTGATTGTTATATGATACTTGATTGTACCCTATAAATGTTGTATCCCATGTATTTTCAAAATATACATAAAGGAAACCCAGTGAATGTTATATTGACGAGAATATCTCATGACATTGGAATAAGGATTTCTCAGACAAAGTGATGAAAGTTCAATGTGATATAAGGATAATTTATTTTTCCATCATGTCATGGGATAGCCTGCAAACTGACCTGACTAACGTGTCTATAATATATGAAGACTTGTGTAAATGGTTAAAGAAATGATGTTTAGTTGCTACTTCATAGTGTATAATGTATCTTAGATTTCATTTCAGTTATTAATGATGGTTAAAAATCATATCAATGTGAGATGCATTCCACTTGGCTGCAACTTTTATGTCCCACCGCTAGGCATGGGTCTCTCCCCACAACTGGGTAAGGTCTGAAGAAAACTTCGCCAGGCTGCTACTATGCGTGTTGGTGGACATATACTGGTCAGTGGGCAACCAGTATGTTGGATGTTTTTAATCCCATATATGGACGTAAACATAATTATCTCATTGTAATGTTCATCTTGTTAGCTTTGAGTATGAAGTGGAATGCATCAACTGATTGTTGAGGAGATTGAGCATAAAAATTGTTGTAAGACTGACTTAAATTTGGCGTGACGTTTTGAGGGTGGTAGAACCTTTTACGGTTTGTGTCTAGATGCACCACCCCCACACCTATTTCTGCTTTGTAACAGCAGTGTGGTCCGAAGGGTGTGGTCAGAGAGGCTCAAAGGACGCGTTCTAACTTAGTACTCCGGGCTAGCAACGCGACCATAAGTCGACCTAAGAAAGAACTTTGATCCTATCTTGGGTTGATTACAGGTGTCCATCGGCGGCAGTGAGCACTTACCATCAGGTGGACTGCATGCTCGTTTGCTACCTTGTGGTTATTGTTTTGCGATGACTTGATATTACAATAATACTTGTCTAAAATAGCTTAATGATTTTTATCTGTATATATCTATAATAATGATTTGCTAGTTTGCAGTTGATTTTAGTATATATATTTTTTTTTGCCTGTTGAAATGCTGGTATTTTGTACAGATTGTCATTGAACAACCAGTAAATATTTCAATTGTTTCATGGCGTTCTATTTACCTGTTCTGTTCAAATCTCTATGGAATTGATTAAAATGGAGTGCATATTCTAAAATATGGAATATTATTATTAATTCATAACAATTGTTCAATAGAATTATAACAATAGCTATTTTCTCAGGACATGACAAATGGGGACATTTGAGTTTGTGTGAACTGTATTCAAAGTATACTTAGTTGAAATAGTCTCGGTTATGAATGAATTTATATATCCTATATCATTGTTGAGTTGTATAAATTTACTGCAAAGAAGAGTTCGTCTACAGTTTGTTAAGTCGACACATGTTTTGTAACTGTTACTTTAGTACAATTGAATTAAAAAGCAACTGTCACTTCTCCTCATTGAAGTAGATCAATTTTTTAATCATGTTACAGTGTTACTATCTTACCG
>DWNJ01002268.1:0-10744 GCA_018250275.1 Udranomia eurus
GCTGTCTAAGTACTATACGATTATTCTAAGAGAATTAAAAAACCCATATCTGTTGAAATTGGGTATTTTAATGAAGCCATGATCAGAATCATTCGGTATCCAAGTGACTATCAATTCTACTTTACGAAAGTGTTCGTGTCGCCGCTCTGGTAACAGCCTAAGACTCGCACACACTGAGTCAAGTGCAGCTGCTTGCTGTAGCGAGTAAATCACAATGCAGCAGGCTCAATGCAATTAATGTCTCCGCGATTCCCAACCGCCGCAACTCACCTTCGCCGATCAGTTATGAGCCTTCGTATCTCACACCTAACTTAATGCGCAAGCCTTGCATGCACCGATTCTGGTTATTCCAATGCGTTGATATGGCGAGGCCAGTTTTGTAGAGACCTTAATAACCGGGCATGTTGTGCGTAACAAATGTTCTATTCTCTTAATGCTTGGACGCTCTCCCCGTATTTTTAATCCTTTTCTAGGTGTAGCTTGAAATTTAATCCAAATAACATGATGGCATTTTTGATTGAATGTGAATGAATGTGAATTGAATTCGGTTTGGATTTGAATTCAATCCCGTCTAAATAAGTCATGACTTGTCTTAGAATAGATCTAAGATTTTTTTATACTGTACTTATAGTCTTTACTTTGTAAGGAAGAGACACTGAAACTCGGCACTGAAACAATCAGTTCTTAGATCTGTTTGGGTTAATTTTAATTGTAAGATCTAAGTAAGATACATACACAAATAAGTTCTAGGAAAACTTAATATGCTCTTGCATAAATTTCAATCAATGGCCATTAATAAAATGAATTTCTTTTCATAGTTCCTAGGTCAATGTATCGTCAAGTCATTCTCTATCGATATTATCCTTCCTTATCTGAATTGCAAATTAAAGTAATAAACTTAAAATTTACGATTTATGTGTCGTCCATTGAGTGTGACGCGCGAAAGCTTCTATTAGAACAGGATTATATTATTGTATAGTAACAGTATAGGTAGAACAAGTAACATATAATACATTTCTATATAAATGATCAAAAACTGATTTTTACTGTATAAGTTACATGTCACAAGTACCTATTATAAAAAAGAACATAATTTGTACTACGAATTCGTGATTTTGTGTGTAACCAACATAACTTACAAGAAGTAATGTTGGTTACACACAAAAAACAAACATAATAAACAATTAAATACAAGAGACTGTATTGACAATTATACCCAGGAGTGATATCAATGGAAGCCATCTATATAACACCAACATACAGAGCTACTTTCCAGATTTCCTCGGCTAGGCAAGCGGAGTAATATTAAAACGATATCAGAGGCTTGAGCTAGAGCAGATCTGAGCGGGCAGCGACCGTGGGAGCAGCACAAATCTCAACATCTCAAAACTGGTCGGCAGGTGTGCGGCACACACACGTACGCACGCACGTACACACACGTACGCACCAAACCAGCCGCTCTTATGAATGAAGCCTCCATACTAAAGTACAGACGATGTAATCTTGCTTGTTTATCTCTGATTTATTTTATTCGAACCCATCGGCTTCGAAAGAAATCAACTATTAATTTGTTGTTCAGTACGTCGCGAGCGTAAATACTGTAGATGAAGTAATTAATCCGTAGATAATCATCGTCTGATGAGACTTACTTTTGATTAGATGGCACCGCGAAGCTCTCTCTGTCACTCGAGTATGCTTCAATATAACGGAGCTAATTTATGCCACCGGTAATGACGGCGGATGGACCGAATGATCAAATTGTGTTCTGATTGTAATAGCAACGCTATATGTATCGTATGTTAATTTTTCTTCACTATAACGCATTCTTATTTGGTCCGCAGCGTCATTACGGCGCTACAATTATGGAATAGTTCGTAATAATCCTCTGAATTATCAAATAATGACATTTGGTCAAGTTATCGTTTTGGTTGAAATGTACGGATTATTAAACTTTATTTTCCCGTTTCTACTAACTCTAACTAAATTATAATATAAAATACTCGTATAACGCAAAATTGCAAAAGTGTTCATCAATGATGTATTAAACAACAACGGTAGTACTATATCTAGTGTAAAATTTTATACAAAAAAGGATTTATTTTATTTTAATTTAAAAAACCTTAAATGTGTTTCACTGAATCATCTATTTGTTTACCGAAGCCGTCTAAAATTGACCCAACGTAAATAAAACTGGTGCATATTTCAATGTACCCTATTGAGTGAAATGACATAGGTGAGATATAGAAGGCAATATATAACATAATCCTTTCATTGTTGCAGACATTCCGTCGCAGGTGCCGCCGCTCACGCCCGGCACCAACAAGAAGATGGCCGAGGCGCTGAAGGCTACCTTCGCCTCCTGGGAGAAGGAGCAGCTGCGCCTCGGTGTGCCCAAAGGTAAGCTATTATATATATGCTATCTACTTGTATACGCAACTTCTATTAGGTATACCGATCTTAACTTTTATTTATGACTGTGAGGTATCAAACGATCATGCAGTCCACCTGATGGTAAGGGGTCACTGCCGCCAATGTACATCTGTAATCAACCCAAGACAGGATCCAAGCTAATGTGGGTATGTTGACAGTTCGCTGCAAAGATAAAATATCGATATGCATCTATGGAAGAATATCAGTCTTTACTGTTTCGGACATATGCATACAGCACTATAAATAAAAATAAAATATAAAGTCTTAACATATTTTAACACATAAAGACAGAGAAGATTCGACATAGGGATTTATTCTTGGGTGTCCTGTTAGAGAAGCTACACTACTCGCTATACCAGATAATTATACATTTTGTACGTTAGATGGTAGCTAAGGCCTTTAAGAATATCACAGAAAGCTATAATAAAGCACATCATTGCTTTTTATAGACACTAACTCAACTTTTAGTGCATGCACTTATAAATTAATTTTAACAACCCCGCACTTACAATTATATCACAGGCATCAAGCATACTATTATTATTTAAACAATTACGAATATATTGATTAAAATAATTTCCTCATAGTTCGTCTGCCCGGACTATTAATTTATAAAAGCACGGGAGTATAATCAGAGTCATTTACAGTTCATAAACTCTCCTATAATTCTCATTTAACTGCAACACTATTAAACTCAAATAAAATGGAAAAGGCCGGCCAGTTTGTCTACTACGTGTAATGCCTAACTGTTAAGGAAATATACTAGTAAATAATACGTTGTTTATTACGTTAATACGATAACGGCATTTCGTTTTTAATCACTGTTCAAGCACTCATTTTATGATCAGGAAGAAAATGCAATTAAAGCAGAGAAATAAATCTACATTCTACTAATATCGTAGAGCAAAGATTAGAGGTACGAATTTTACGGCGTATACGAGTGTGAAGACATTAAACTTGTTCGATTGAAGTTGTGCGGCAAAAAATATATAGATTGTAGTAAATTTAATTTATTTTTATAGAACCTTATACAGGCCGTTTTGATATATTCTTTAAAATGATTCTCATATCCACGCTTATATTTTGGGTAAATTGAAATGAATAAATCAAATAGATTAAATTAAATCTATATTCACATTTTAACATATGAAGACGTGGCGTGGTAGATATTCGCCAAAATCAAATGCCTAAATAAATGTGATCTACACTAATGAATTGGATGATAATGGCACAACATCGATAATCCAACACAGACAGTGTTGGATTATCGATGTTATCGATAAGTTAACCATAACCGCTAATATTCAAGTATACGAGGAGGCTTCGGTGTTTATCTAAGTTTAACGTAAGATAGACTCTGGTTTTACCTTGAATGATAAAAGAAGTGTAAACATTTTAGTATACGCAAATCAGAGACACTTCGAACACGGACCTTCCAGAAGTTCGATTGAAATTTTAGGCTATAGCATCTTGTATCTCGTGAGATATGCCTCCGAAAAGACACCTCTAACGATTTACTAGCTTTATCTTATATACAAATCAGCTCAGATACTATTGATGCTGTATAAAAACGAAAGACCGTCAAGATACATCCGCTATTTGATTTCCGAGCAGTGCTAAGCTGAGCGTGTAATGCCGACTTTATTTGCATGAAGTAATGGCGTATGCATCGTTTTTTGCACCAGGCTTTATTGTTATATGCTATCTATACGTTTTTTCTTACGAATACCTAAGTGGATGTTGAGTTGGCCACCCATGGATCTCTACAATTGCAAACAGAATATGTCACAACTGCTGGATAAACGATGCTAAGAACGCATCATTGATACTTCAGTATTACATTGTAACTCTGAAACATATGAAATGTCTTAGCACAAACTTTAAACGGAGATTACATAAAAGAGCAATATCATACACCCGATGAAAGTATTTAAAAAGGCAATGGATAAAGGTTTCCTTATGAATTTAGTAAAGTTCTGCTAAATGGTTACATGGATGGACGAAGTAGGCTACTCAACACTTAGACATCCTGGTGTAGTATGCCCTGTTTCTTTGTTATGCCAAAAGAACACTCATATCCAATAATACTAGAATTCTCTTAGAGTTATTAGTTGTAATATAACTATATTTTTATACCTATAGATTAAAAATATTTTTTGACTACACAAAATGACATTAATTGTTTGACATTTCCGATGCCCACGTCACTCTCGGTATTAATGACGTTCCGTGTATAACATATACACACCAACCTGTGTACGTGTGTACGTCAAAGGCATTGTTCTAATGTATTATTATATAAAATATTCGCTTTCTGCACTTTTTCTCCGTATAAACTATGACTGGGCCAAATATACTACTCCTCTATAATACTCTATATTTATCCTACGCCTACAAAAGTGTACAAAAGTTTTTGTTTTACGTATTTATATTATAATAACGTCTCTCCTTAAGCAAAAATATAGATGAAATACCCATTAAGTAGAAACAGCAGAAATTACATAAGGCCATTTAATTATGTCACTGACAATATAATACAAAATAATAATATATTTATAGAAAATACACGTAGTAAAGTACACTATAACTTAACCAGCATAACCAAATACGGTAAGGCAATTAGATTAAAATTGCAAAAATTAATTTGATTGATGTTTCTGTGATATCTGCCGATATATTTATGTGTCCGCAGTATAATAATGTCACGTGAGCCTCGATGTATTATTAGCTTAAAGCTAGAACATCATTAGACATAATTATACAACAATAGAATTGTGAAATATTACAGCGCCCCCGTATTGTCTCTTACAAATACTGTACTTAAGTACTAATGTGAAACTGTTCATACAAATATCGCATTATGGGACTGGGCAGCATATATTTAGTTTTTAACGTCATAATATATAAACGTCTAGTTTTATTTAATTTAATCTTATAGTAGCAATGCATGTTTATTTTCAATAGCAATAGGTAAGTATAACAACAGATCAAACAAATTATTCGTTAAGTGAGTTTTGACTACAAAGCGTCAACATTGTTTTAGTTCGTTTACACTGCTAGGTCACAATTGTGTGATCAGCCACCCTCCAATTCCATCATCAGAACAGCTCGATGGTACCTTAATATTGTATTTTCATCTAATCTACATATAACTGCCAAGTGACATGATGATAGAACAATTAGAAGTGCGAGTAATTCAGATTCTTAGATTTTATTACAAAGTTAGTTACAGGTCGACCTAATAAAAGAATTAAAAAAAATAATACCAGCGCAGACGACCCAGCAAAAAGTTCCATCACCTAAATATGCACGCCTAATGTAGTTCTAGATGAAAGCCAAGCTGTATGTATGCGGCAGATTGCGGCTGTCAGTTTTTATAAGAGTATGTCGAGCTTGTCACACATTATTACCTCTATTAATTAGCATTGATATGTGTCTTGTACTTAAAACGCCGATTCGTATTAATGTTTTATTTTATAAGAACACACAAGTGTAACGTTAATACCACAGTGATTATACGAGTACTCGTATTTTTATGGGATCCTAGTATTTCTCGTCCATTGTCGACATGTTAAGTTTATATAAATCTAATCTTTCATAACCTTCATTAAATATAGTAATATGCTCTTCTAAAGATATTTTTCGATACTTCTTGTGACAACAGTTTAATGTCCGATGTCTTTTGTCTAGATTAGTATTCGAATGAGTACTTAATTCTTAAGCGTTTATCTTCTTGAAACATTCCATCTTGCCGCTTAATAGCAGCACATCGAATGTGATAGATCAGGTAAAACCCAGGTCTTCTTATTGAACATTTCAATAACAATAAACTACGAACAAACTAACAGACGAGAGGACCGCCGCGCACCCGCAACTAGTTCCACGAATAAACGCAAAAAGCATTAACTTTAACTCCATTTTCCGCTAATATATCTGGTAGTAAAGTGAAGCAAAAAGTCTCAGTGTTAGGCGCTAAGCGTATAATAGTCTGATTTGCATATGGTAATGTGATGGACGTAGCATGTAGCGACGCCACACACCATTACCTTTGTTGGTGGCAGCCTGTGTGTACCACGTTTACAAATCGACTATTTTCTGTTTAATTTACTGATATAGATATGTTTCGACGAGTTAGAATTAAGTCGTTTCTGTTTTTATCGTTTTACATGTGCATTTCAATACAATTGCATTTAAATTTAATAATTAACGTTTGTCTCCTTCTATATGAAATATTTTTGTCTCTTTTTTTATAATTACTATATGGAGTTTAGATGATTAGTTTAGATATTTTGTTCGTATGTGATAAGATAGTAAACCTAGGAATCTTAAATCGTTTTAATAAAATAGTTTTAATATTTTTGATAATCATGTTTGGATAACGTGTGAGTATCTATAGGATGCAGTGACTTACAGTCAAGTGCCATCTACGTTAGTTAATTTTCTAGTAAGTTATTTTTCTATGGCTACATTATCTTTCATGGAAACGGTACGGTAAAGAGAGAGCCTATGCATTAGCTCAGCTAGCCCAAAATCGCAAGTTTCTAAAAATACCCACATATTTAAAATGGAAAACCGAACATTTACAATTCCCATTGAACATCGTACAGGGACTAGATTTATTTGCTTCGTGTACATTGGTTTAACAATGGCTATCGCTAGGCCACAGAGCATGGAGGGCAGGTGGCGAGTTCGATGCCCGTGATGGGCGGAAGTGCGTGTGTCTGCGGCACGTCTATTCGCGCTTCCGCTGTCGCTCCATGTAGTACACTTACAGGACGCGGTTATTAGCGAAAATATGCACGGTCGCCAGTTTTCACGCCGGCATTTTCGTGAATTTATCTGTCTTAGTAAACGAGTAAATTGTACTAGATAGACGCGTGACCCCGTTGCCACTCTGGTAGTAGGTAGAGCCAGCTTAATATCGAGGAAATAAATCGTTAATTAAAACGCTTGTCGTGTAAACCGAGCACTTGCTCGAAAGCACAAACATTAAAACGCTCGGACATTTTATGTTTTTCCGATTCTACCTTCCAAGGTTCAATTCTTTGCGCATTTCATAGCAGGTATATCCTACATATTTCCAAACCACTACACATATTCTAGGCAAGCGTGCGACATCCAAGACATCACACTTATTATCAGGCGATTAACATCAGATTTAATGTAAGCACACATGTTGCAAAAGAAACCGACGTCGTGACCACCCACTCGAATGTCCAATATATTTTTAAAAACCAAAAAGCGACAACTACCTAACATATCTGCATCGGGTTGAAAACCATGTTTATCTCCGCTACCGTTTAATTGAAAGTGTTATTTTATTACAATCAATTAAAGCATTTAATTTGTATAAATTCACGCGTTCGTGAGCAAATTGCGCAGTTATCGTCAACACTGCGGCTTAACGATTCAGCCATAAAAATGAATTCCACAACCGGTTCCCGAAATGCAAGCCCAAGGGAATATTAGCTCCGAATTCAATGAAACGATAACAAGTTACCTTCATGTCGATAACGTAGGTTTCTTAGGTTTCCATTCAAGATTCATGTCTATGTTAGAGGATAAGATTACATTTAACATTTTAGACGTTTTTGTCAATGAGTTATTTTCACGGTTTCCGCTGAATTCTTAATGTTTTATTTACTCTCACTTTGAAGGCAATGTTTACAAACTAAGGCACATAAACAACCGTTTAAAAAGCCACGTATTTCCACTTTAACCCCAAGTTGAAATACAAAATTGTGCTGAGTATTTAAAATATTCACCGCAGAGTGTTATCATCTTTTAATATTCAGTCATACTACATACGTGCTTTATATTAAATAAATGCGCGAAAACCTACCTAAACCAAGGGTTCATTGTCCAATGGTAAGATATACAAGTCTCCAGGAGTGGAACAGCGTGGAACAGCAAAGGCTCGTCTTTATTTATAACCCTTAAATTATTACGCATTTATTACATTTAATATGTATGTATGCATATTGCCTTTTGAGTATGTTACTTATTGCACAGATACAGTATGAAATAGGTCCATTTCTCGATAAGTAACTAAGATAAGGCGGCAGACAGGCGACAACTGGCTCTGACTAATACGACGACTTTCCATGCCTCCAATTAAGTGCCGGTATATGAACGAGGATCGATTGATAACGATACTTACAAACAAACATACTCGCATATAACACATGCTCGCGTATACTGTACTGTAACCTTTCAAAGTTGGCTAAAATGTTAGCATCAAACCTTGTACCCGTTTAATAAATAATTATGAAAAATAAAATGACAGAAAATTTGCCAAAACACAAATAAAGGTACAGTATAACATCAGGATGATCTCCGAATATTAATTTTTTTTTTTTTAATTTGACACACTATATTTTTACATTAAAATCTTGAAACACTGGCCGCCATTTTGCCGCTAAATATTACCACCGTTTCAAAGCTTGACAAATCAATGCGTCACCCCATCCTTGACGTTAATAAACTCTTGTTTAAACATGATTTACACGGCAATTTTATAATCGTCCACATCAGTGACAAAGTCTGAGCCCACTCATTGACTCAGCTAATACGAGTTACGAAGATCTATCAAAACTCATTCATCTTCGTTTAGAATAGATCTGTTTACTTGCAAACGCGAACAAAAGAATCGTATTTTAATGCTCTACTTACGTATCTCTAGCATCCATCTTTAGGTATAATATTCATGATAATTTTATATCAAGGAGTTCCGAGATTTGTATCATGAACAAATAATTGCGTTGTAAAAAGTTCATAGTTGTTGGTAACGCTATTGGCAATCGTTTGTAATAATGTAAATGCTATTAAGATATTTCTGTTGTATAGAAAAAACGATCGTAGCATAACTATATCGTATTTATACATAAAAAAAATTTATTATTTACTGTACAAACACATTTTATTTTGTTACCATGTCAAACATTACATGGCCAATCAAAACGTATATTTTGCAGGTAAAGTCCGCGTCTCGGCAGGTACCGTAGTGGAAAAATGTTTCTCGTCAAAACAACAAACGAGCGGCAAAACGTTATGGATGGTATAATTAATTTTAAAAATGTACCGTCAAAAGATTGAACGGAGCTAAGAGAATTATCTTTCATTTAGCCGCTACCGTTAGTGCTACTGTGTCCATTAGCGGACACGATAAGGCATTTTTTATATGGCATAAGATTGGAAAAAATAACCACTCCAATTTACGGTATTAGATGAACTAAAATTTAAGCAAGTGCTAGTAGATGAAAGCATAATATTACTAGAATGTTGAGCATAATATTACAATTTAGATACCTTTTCGTGTCAAATAACGACACATTGGACTAGTTTTTTAAATTGCAAAAAAAAATATTTTTTCAATTGATTGTCTCTAAAGTCGGTTTACTGACGATTGATGAAAAATTGAATACTTTTATTAATTGAATTATTATCACTGAATTATAATTATTTTGTATAATACAAAGAAGGATTAATTGAAAATTACAATGTTTCGATAAAAAACCACATTAACTTTTCACTTTACATTATAAACAGTTGACAAAACAGTTCATCGGACGCATCGGCTGATGTAGTTGAAGAGAGATAAATGCGTCACAAGCAACACTTACGCCGATCATGCCCCTATATCGCTTGTTACGCGCTCTCGCTTGCACGCAAAACGTGACACTTTCTCATACTTGCAGCCAGGGCTCACCGATTTTTAAGACGTCATGTCAAAAACAGGTTGTTTGTTAATTATCATTCGAATCATTTTAACAGGTACACATTTTAACCGACGTTTTACATACAGTGTAATTTCATTGTACATTATGAGTAGCGTCGCGCGTAGACGTCTTCGCTTTTAAGTCCGGGCTTATTGAAATTCGTGAAATAATTAGCACGATTAACGCAAGTGGTTGGTACTTGTTGTATAAAAACTGTGATAAAAAGAGTAGAGAAACGGAAATAGGCCATATTTATGTTCGCACAGTAGCATAGTGGTCAGAGTAATCACTGATAGGCACTCGCACCGTCGCTGCAAATGACAGCGCCAATTAGTAAGGGCTGCTTCATACTAAGCAATTTACTCTACGATTTTGCGTTTCAAAATATTGTCGACAATAGTTGTCGAAATGTTGTTCTGAAATCGCCTAATCTATAGTTATGCTAAAACAAAACATTAAATATAACAGTTTTGGTTGTATACCGTTATTCCCGTTAGGTCGACAAAGGTAATGTTAGCAATGTATTTGTAGTTTCATCTAATTTTCCTGACACAAAGATGTTCTCTCCAAGATAAGTTAAAAAGTAGGGTGTAACA
>DWNJ01002269.1:0-10743 GCA_018250275.1 Udranomia eurus
TAGTTATAAATATTGTATGCCCGAATAGGGTAGACTGTTCTAAACCAATTGTTTTGTTGTAACATCTTTGTCAAACAATCAACAATAAATAATTTTCATTTCATTTCATTTCATTTAACAGACACATAGGTACAGCGTAAGAGTCTAGGTCTAGATTACATATCAGGATATAAAGTAAAATCTCAACGTTTTCATCGTATTGTTTGCATTTTGAAAAGCCTTTATATTATCTTACTATATGCGATTTAGCAGTAGCAACTCTTCTGCAATACACAGCTGAAGAGAGAAGAGTGGTCATAGTCTTGAAGCAGCGTGAATGACCCTAATCGATAATAACTAATATCCGAACTCCGCAGGCTTAGGCGATAGCGCGCTCTGTAACAAAAATATGCGTCACACCTTAACAGTTCTCGCAACCCTACCGCGTGTTTCGTCCGGCCGTGTAGCGGGAGTGATTAGCCCTGCGTAGCCCTGTAATCACGCCTCTGTTGCCCGAGCGTCTGCGCCGACACATCCCGCCCCGCACCCCTCCGCCCCAGGGCGAATATCTCCAGAGCAAACACAAAAAAAAAACTCAAAACCTTCGCCGCTCCGTGCGTACACTGTTAACGACCCAGCCAGTAGGGTAAGGTTGGTTGGAATCGACTTCGAAAATCGAAACGTACGTGTCGTTATCGATGACCTACTGTCGACTGTCGAAAATTAAAAAATAATAAATATCTTATTCGCAAAGTTGACGAATACTGTTTATAATTAAACACTAATTAAATGTAGGTACGAGATATTTATGTATTGAGCACTTATTAAAAAAAATCAATTGATGCACTAACTCGTCAGTTACTTACGTCCATTACAAAATAAACATGGTAGAGCATATAAATGCGTCCTTATATGAATAAAAATACCTACATTGCACTGACATAATGGCATTCAGTTATTCATGAATAACAAACTTGTTAATTAATAGATATAACGAGATTAAATATTATTTCCATAAACGGCTTTTGTTTCCATAAAACTATGTTATTCAACTCCGTTGACGAAAATCGTTCTTTTTCGATAACAATTCACGCTTGGCCCTCTGTTCTCGATGGTGTGTGGGAAGATTTAGCGAATTTGAATTTCGATTGCCAGAGGTCCAACGCTCCATCCATCACCGGAATTGATGGATTTGGGGCCAAAAAGACGCGAACAAGACTGTAGGATGAAAGCAAGGATTACATGAACTAATCGCGTTCTAAGTAAGCGACGTATTCATATTGAATAATGGCAGTACAATATATATTAGGCGTACGTACAAAGGTGTTTGAATGAATGATTTCTTATATACAAATAATAATTCCGGAATTAAAATCCATTACCTTAATGTAGCAATAATAAGAATAACGCTAAAAGTGTTTTATTATGTCAGCCTATCTACAATGCTTCAAACTAAACCAGCAGCCGTTACTGTTTCCAAGACGGTTCATACCATACCTATACCTATACCAGTACCAGTACTACCAGTGGTGCCAGAAATCATGCCGGTCTGCCATTCGAATAGTTCATTCGACTCCCAGCGAGACAAACATTGGAAAGCTTAGACTTTTGTGCTCAGTCCGAACCTCTGTATGTTGTCCATGTCCACCCACGACACAGGGAATCCTACTGTGGGTCTATAGGAAGGAAGGTCAAGGAAGAAGTAGGATCTTTCGTCTCAAAATAAAGAATACTCCTTTCTACTCTTTTACTTCTATTTATCGGATCATTAGTTATTAGCGCGTGGAAATTTAAAGCTAATAGGGGTGTATTAATTTCAACTAATGGAAATGATTATTGAAGGTAATGGTTATTCAATTATGGAATGGAAGCTTAAGACACTCACAGAAATATTGTTTAATCGATAAATAACGCATTAGCAAAACCAATTATTTAAATCTGAGTTACCATACATACAAAGAAGACAATTTTTTTATCTGCGTTATAGTCTACCTCGCCTTATCTCCTCGCTCTGTCACCGTATAAGCTCATCCTAAGCTCTACCATAGATAAGATACGTTCTAGTTCTAGGTCTCTATTAATCAATAGACTATACCACTGCGAGTTATACTAAAAACCATAATAACTACAAATCACAAGATATAAGAACACTAACTAAATCACAGATAAGTTACTAAGAGCACCGTAATTTTTAAAGTAACATTCCTCAGACGAGGTTCACCGTAGCTTCCAAGAAGTGGTGAATAGACGTTCCATTAATACGCCGTGGTGCCTAATTGTCTATCACAACTGTCGTAGTGTATGTGACGTTACGTGTGACTTGGACAAACTCCGTCACTTTCTATGATTATTTCAAATAAATAGAAATAGGTACTAAGTACATATTATTGAGCTTATTGAGATTCTATTACCAGGAATGTATTGTTGTTTTTAACACACTTTTATTAGGTCGACCTGTAACTAACAATGTAATAAAGTTTAAGAATGTGAATTACATGCACTTTCAATTGTTGTATCATCATGAAACTAGGTTATTATATGTAGATTAGATGACACTACAATATTATAGTACCATCGAGCTAATCTGATGGCTGTTGGATGGTGGCTGATGGAACCTTGGACTGCCTTCTAGTAAACATATCGAGTTTGGGTTCATAACATTCGTCGTTACATATTCTGTCCATTTCTCCTGATAACGAGGACATCTGATTATTATGGTACCATTGCGCTGGTCTGATGATGGGACTGGAAAGCGTATTTCTAGTTATTTAAATTATTATAATAATTATCTAATTAACAAAAAAGGACAGATGCATAAGAGATTCGCATTCTACATATCAATAAGCTTCTATTAAAATTAAAGCGATGACTCTCCATAAAATCCTTAACCTTAGAACATTAGCAAAACCGACTAACGAGGAAAACCAAGTGATAATTGGCTAGTTTTCTAAGAGAATCTATTTGTGCAAATACAGGCAAACCGCGTCTCGTTTGTGCCTTTGTAGGTGCCGCTATAATGATGACGTGTGCCTTTGTGGTACCGCGGGGGTGCTGGGCTATAGTGACAAATGGTTTCTATTGCCACAATGCCGACAGAGACTCCGAGACAGCGGGTTTGTTTGGAACCATGTGTTTTGTATTTAAAAAAGCGGTGGAATGACTGGATCAGAGCATGAAAGGAACTCATTGGAAGCGAAGTACCTGCAAGTTAGAAAACGTTATATGGACATTGAAATTGATATGCACTGTTTATAACTATAAATGAGGAAAATCGATACTTCGATGCTATGAGATGTTACATTGTCTTCTATTTTTAAATAAAAATGAGAAAGGAATGAGTTTATCAGAGAATGAAAGGTTATTAGAGAGAGTGAAGTACCTGTAGAAAATAGAAGACAGTGTTACATCTCATAGCATCGAATTAAGGATACATACGATATATACGAATATATGGTGCATAATTTCACTATGATTATTTACAAATAAATAGAAGTGGAATGGCTGAATCAGAACGTGAAAGGGGCTTGATGAAATGAAATGAAGTACCAGTAGAAGGTGAAGACAAAATATAACATCTCCGAGCATAGTAGTAGTATTGAAAACGACATGGACTATATGTGAATTTGGTCTAAAGAAACAGGTGAGGAATGACTGGATGGTATGAAAGGGGCTCAGAGAAAATGAAGTGCCTGTAGCAGATGAAGTCATAATATAACATCTCCGAGCATTGCACGATAGGGGCGTTGAAAACGACATGCAATATACGTGAATTTGGTCTAAAGAAATAGGTGAGGAATGACTGGATGGTATGAAAGGGGCTCAGAGAAAATGAAGTACCTGTAGATAGAAGACATAATATAATATCTCGTGTCTTTATAGCATTGACACGTTGAAAACGATACCCACTACAAGTATAGCGATTCCATTACCTATTCAAGTTAAGTAACGGATAAGCTGACGGCGAATATTTATTAGAGTTTGTATAGACCGAGTGTAATAAAATCTGATTTGATTGATATAATTTTGCAAAATGTCTTAGGTCGTTCTTCATTGACTTTGCTATTTCATCCTCATGCGAATTACTAGAGGATACAATACCGGAGTTCACGTAACAATCGCGATTATGTGTATGTGTTATAATGTTAAATTTTAACGAAAATGCATTCTATGCACCTATCTGTGTCTATTTAGATATGATCATTACACTCACATTACAGATCCCATAGAATACAATGATCAAATCACAACAATAATAACATACTCAACAATATAATTACATATATTGTTAAACAAACATTATGTTCGTATATTTGATTAGAGCTGACCTTCCGTTTATCGCCTTGTTGGCATTTACTATGCAGGCATTGTATAGAGAATTTGTGTTTGATATCGATAACTGATTAATGTGTGTATCTTAATTAAGTAATTTTAAATCAAAGTATCAGACTATTTACATATTTATGCTAATCGTTTCTTTTTCATTTTATTGTATTAATTATGTATACTTAGTCATAAATATGTCGGGGCCAATTACGGCATACATGACTTTTAATACCCGATTCATAAATACTCGGCCAGTAGAGAATATAAAATCCGTAGAATGTTATGTTAGCTTGTAATATAATCCGTCGTATTATTAATCTATATTTATTAATGTAGGTTAATCAATATTTACGAATATGTTAATAGAACTAATTCATCTTCTCAATTTCTATTTAGAAAATCTTTTTATCACCATCAAGTTAATATATACTAGAATTCGGTACCTAATTACTAGAACTTCAAGTGTTATGAACCAACCAAGGTAATATATTTTAAAAACAATTAAATGAGTACTTATATATGTATTATAATGTGTTGTAATTGTAAAAAAATAGATGTCATGCACGGGCGAAGTTTTACGCTTTGGTCATTATTATACGAGTATATCTGTAATTAGCCCTAGAGTATAGAACGTTTAGTCTAAAAATGCACGCCCCTTCAAAGTCTTTACCCATACAGGGAACTTTATATTAAACCAATAATATTTCAATTAAAAATACAAATGATGCAAAATGCCAGATTTGTTGACCAACCAGTGCATCGTAGACGTTTAATGACGTACAATTCGTGCATTCGCTATATAAACTGTACATGACAGATCGCCATATTAATTGACCAATGAGTCTGATTTTAAAGAAAATTAGTCTACACATGTTTGTAAAGAGTTGTAATGAATATACGCTTTCACACATTAAAATAATTTTGTTTAGTGGAGGGGCGTGCATTTTTAAACTAGAAGATCTATACATTGATGTATAATTTTATGCTGTACAAAGATCAATGGACGTTGAAATCGTTAGCAGATTCCGAACATACCACCTGTACAATACATACACATGTACCAATTATACATATGTATGTACTTAAATTAATCGTATTATGTTCCAAATTTTACGAAATGATTAAGTACGAGTATTTAATGATTTTTAGTGTTAATATATTTTATATGTAAAAAATCATTTATTCTACAGGTACCCTCAGATACCCTCAAACTCTATAATATTCTTACACGGCATCTACATGTAGGGTCTTTCTTTGCATCCATACAATAATATTATTATACACAATCACAATACAACGTTACAAAAACATATTTGTATATTTAAATAATTATATTATGATTGACATTAGAATGACGGATTTCCTGTTATAAATGCGGCACTTAATTCTTTTTGCGTACGTCATAATCTCATACATAAGTCATAAATTTCGGATTTGTTTACGAGTTTTGCTACCTATTTGAATCGTAATTCGTATATCATATTTGCTATTAAAACACATAGGCTTAAAACCTACTGAGAATGTTAATAAATTATCTTATTAAGTACAGCAACTCGTTTAATAATTTACAGCTATTTTTGAATATAATAATCCTTTTTTATACTCTTAATTACTTTACGAATAGTTTTAAGTAGGAAAAAAGCGTTAAATCATCATAGACATTTCAATTCACAATATTTTTATTTGTGTTACACGTTTATATAAGCCTGTAGGTATCCATTTTTAGCTCTACTATCAACTCATAACTTTTTTGCCATTTTATTAAGGACTATGTAGTTTTACAAATAATATTGTATTTAAATATTAATTCCAGAGACTTAGGCCTGTTCACACACCTTTTTACGGCGTAAAAATCTACGGTTAATTCGCCGTGTATAGGCACGGTGCTCAGTGTTGTATGGAGAACTATGGGAGCTTGTTGACATACTCGGCGGCGTTGCCTTACGGTTACAAAACGTGTGTATACAAGAGGCTATAGTGATCTATACAACACGGACCACCATGCCTACACACGGCGAACTAACCGTAGATTTTTACGCCGAAAAAACGTCTGTGAAAAGAGGCCTTATTCACGTACTACATATGTAGTTTTCGAACATTACGAAGTCATCTATTTACGAGTATTACTAACTAATACCTCGTGGTTTTGCTTGCGCTTTGTATGATGTCCACTGGCGAAGTAGATGATTAACGGTTGTACACTATAGAAAAAAACAAACGTCAAATTACGCGCCAAGACTATAAAAACCTTTCAGTGCATTACCGCGCTTTTACAATCACTTGCTGAAAACCCTTCGTATTATTTCCTGCTAAGCGAATCAAAGAAACAATGCGTGTTTATGTTCAGTGATACGAACATTTCATTTGCGCGTCCAGATGCGAGCGCGGTTAAAGTTTATTTATTCTCTTCGACGTATGTGACCGGACAACGCCGCCCATTTTACGATACTACATCTGCCACGTTTCACGCTTGCCTTTTCCAATTTTCCATCGGCTGTACCTTACGTCGTCGTAAAAGTTTATTTCAAAGATCGGTATTCGCCGCGATGGCATGCCCTCTGTATTGGTCATGCCATTTGTGGCCTATAACGGTTTGTTAGATTATCCTTAAGGTTTTTAAGGGTCTGTCGCGCGGGCTCACGGTTCTACGTGTTTGAACGGTGGTTTCCGCGTTGTCGGGAGGCAGGTGGAGTGGGACATGCGTCGAGCCTGCGTGTCACGCGCGTAACAGTTCTTTAGAGATGCTTATTAAAATATTTGTTGTTCAGACGTTATTTATTTGTATATGCTGAGACGCTTTGTGGCGTGCCGACAGACGTTCTGTGATGTAGGTGGCAAGGTGTTGCCGGCCGACCGCTTTGTGGGGTGTGACCAATCGTCCTCTGTGAGATAATAACTTCGCAAAATTTACCTTATTCTTTTTTCACACTGTACGTAACTGTTCTGTGTGGTTTTGTAAATTTTCAATAGTTCTTGGGTGTGTACACTTGGATTTAACAGACATCACGTCTAACGTCCAGTACAACCGATTTCAATAAATCTCCGATATGTTACAGCTACGAAAGATTAAGCAATGATTTTTTTAAATTTTGAGATCTGTTTGTGATCATGTTTGTTTGTTAATTTCTAAAGTTCGTATCCAAATTATGGCAGAGAACTAAAGTTTCGAACACGATAAAAAAGTTTCTGATGTGGCGTGCCTAACTCTACATTATTTGGACTGTACGAGTATTTCCTGCATATACACCCTTTAAGTTAAATAGAAGAAGTTTGTGAGAGACAAAAACATAACATATAGCTCTATAAATTAAAATTAATGCAAATTGAATGACATCCTTATACATAATGTATGGACATAAAATAGAACGTCACTTTATAAAACATACCGAGTCTCTTATAGGTAATTAAATAAAACGTTTCATGGTAAAGGAACAAATTATTGTTGCTCTGTATCAAACTGGATATTAAAAGAACAACGGTTATTGATGTAAGTCAGTAAAACCTTACTTGACGGAGCGCGCCAGATGCAAGTTAATAAATGAATCAATTAAATAGAATCGATTAGGAGCCCTGAAGCATTCTCCTCCTGCGCCAACTCCTAGCACAGAACGAATCGACTCAATTATTACTAAACCGAGGATGAAAATTAAATTGGGCATCGGCGCGATGCGCTCAAACGGCGAGACTGTTAAAACATTATATGAGCCATACCATTTTTATCTCCCGCATCTATAAACAGAGTCGGTTGGAATCGGTTCCCGCAGACGCTGCGGCGCAGTGGGAACGAGACGCAGCCACTCGCGTGAAAGGGACCCCCGACTCGACCGGCCGTCAGAGGTCGAATATAAATGTGGAATGTTTATGGTTCTACCGTTTTATTTTATTCCCAGTCGGGCAAAGCATTAAATATTGTTTCAATTGAAAGCGGGCACATCAGACGGTGGTGTCTAATGAAGAGTGGATTAATAAAATCGGACAGGTGATTGAGTTCAATTCGCAATCGTATCACTGTCGTTGCATCGGAGGCAACACTACTTGTCTTACTGCTCTCGATACAGATCTACGCGCCGTATCTGGTCCACTTAAGTGAGCATAAATAAAGATTAGATCGTGTGATAGATATTTTTACCGCTCGGGTATCTCAAGACGAAACAAAACGAAGCCGTGTTCGTCCTGATCCTTATCAGCGTATAGTTATTTAAATAGTTATCTGACTTGTGAAGCTTTTAAATTTTGGCGTGCGGATGTTTATTAGTCTGACAGGGATACTTACCTCTTACTTTTAGGAGGTAGACTAGGCCATCATTCGTGCCGAATTCTATCACTAGTCGAGTCTAATGCTATGTCGGCTTCCAAAAAAGAGTTCTTAGCGCCTCTTTTGAAGACTAGGCGGCTGTCGGAGTGGAATACAAAACGATTTCTACTTATCGTCGTATTTTTCAAGACGTGCGTATTGGGTATGTCTGGCGTAGCTTTATATCTATTTTTTGCGATTTCAAACTGTTTCACAATATGTTACTTCTATTTTAAAGTGCTGTTAAAGACTTAACTGTAGGATCTGATTGTACATACCTACATCTACTATTTTGATTACAGGAAAACACACAAATCAACTTCTTTAGCTTCAGTAGCAAAGGGGTATGCAATAGTCACTATCATTTTTGACCAGGATAAGTATATTTTGTTACTTCGTGTATAGAAATAATTCATACCTACTCAGCGTAACGGTTTAAGCTATCATCAACAACATACAAACGGTGGTTGAGGAGAGATACAACATTTCGTAGCAGTAACAAGGTGCGTGTGGCTCTCCTGAAAACGAAAGTGTTCTGAGATTGCTGAAAGAACCCTTCTGGCACTGTCATTTGTCATTGATTCTGATGATCGGTAGTAAAGTATCAGTATATGAAGTTTTACACGCAGTGGCTCACATATTTGCTGCCAGTAGGTAAAAAAAATCCAATTAGAGATGTGCCAAGTTTAAACTTGGTTGTATTTTTTCTTTTGGAACGAGACTGATTGATTATTTATGTACCGAGTTGCAGAGATCAAATTCAATTGACCATCATGATAATCACTAATTCCATAAAAAAAATATGTCGCCCCCCTTAGAATCTGACGCCCTGGGTTGGAGCCTTAGCCTATCGGTAAATCCGTCACTTTTACACACCTTATGGTGAAATGTGAAAGAAAAACAGAATGCCAGTCATGGGAACGCAAACAGTTACACTGTTTACCACCACAGTCCAATAGGATAAAGAAATGGCATTTATTTGTATACACAACGGTACTCTTGCATCTTAGTTCGCGGAGAGCTGGCGACCGCCCGCGCACAAAGCCTTTGTCGTCAGCCCTTTCATGCGCCGGGCGGCAGTATTGTCCCGATTGGTTCCGGCGGCCACACTTGGTGTCATGACACTCTGGGGCCGTGAGCACACGCGCCGCCACAGACGCCGCTGTTTGTATTGTGATACGTGCTGTGACATATCTGCGGTGCTTTGACTTATGTCTTATGCTTTGTGCGATGCGAAGGAACTCATTAACAATTACGACACCTAGCCATTATGCCCATTGTGTGTTATGTAAAGATATTTAATGACGATGCTTAGCCGTGATGGCGCAAAATGAGCGCTAATTAGGTCCGACGAAGATAGTATCCTCTTTCAGTTCTGTTTGTGCTTAGGCTATGATTTGTTAAATATCTACATGATTTGTCATGCATGAGTTCTACATGAGTTGTGAGTAAATTTTTGGCGTTTGCACATTTATTCAATTACAGGAAAACAGAATTATCTAAGACAACCATTGCTTTCATATGATTTCAGTAACATATGCATATTACTGAACCTGATCTACGTCTGCAATATTTTCATTATTTCCTGGTATTTTTAATGCCTCTCCTTAGAAGAGATAAATAAACAATACAGTCATTAATGCTGCAAATGTTCTCAGGTAGGACAATATTCCTGGTCATCATTTGAAATTGGCACTTTATATGAAAGCTACCTCTAATAAGTTAAGCATTGACTGAGTGTGCAGATTTTCCACGACTTTACATAGCACGATTTGAATTAGCAAATACTCAAAAATATTAGGATATCTAGTTTGTTTTAATGTAAACCTTCATGATATTAATTATGCCGATGAAACCGGAAATTTAAAAGCGAAAGGTATTTTAAGGTAAGCCATAGAAGGAGCTGGTAGCTGGTAGCGAATACTAAATCGCTTTGGCTCGCCAAAATTTAATCCTAATCCAAATATCATAACAGTTTTCGTCCAATTAAAGTTTCCTACTTTTAACAGTATTGAGGTAAGAACAACAACACATCTGCTTAACCAAATCTGCGCCAGTATCATATTTTGGTGATGTTTACCTTCAGGACTATTGTCGGTTTCAATAAATACCCCGTCCTGTGACCTACAGGAAAGAAGGTATTTGTG
>DWNJ01002270.1:0-10743 GCA_018250275.1 Udranomia eurus
GTCACATTAATCCAATTATCCTCTTATTTCACAGTTTATTAATTGCTGTGGTAAGTAATTCAATACATTACATATACTTAGTATACAATTTTCCATTGTTTTAAAATTATCATGTAAACACTATTAGCTAACATACATAAGTACCGTAAACGATACGACAAGCCATCGCATATCGCCCATAAATCAACATCAGTATCAAAGGCCCTTGACGTGTACAAGGCATTCCGGGGAGCGCTCGGAACGTCTTGGTAACCACCGGCGCTTGAGAGCCCGTTCAACCGGACACTAAGCCTTGTGCCGGACTCATTTCCATATTGCGTACTGATTATTATTCATCTCTGAGAGAATTAACACCGAAGCTTGTGTTGTTCACAATGATGGTCCACAACATTAAGTTGTGGATTTCTATGTGCCGCAGTGATAGAGTGTAAGTCCGTTTGTGCTAAGTGAGAAAGGCATATAAAATGTCATAAAACCACGACTCCAGCTTTACCTTCGAAGGTGGTAGAAACTTTTACGGTTCGACTCCGTAGGCACCACCGCCACAACTATTTCTGCCTTATAACAGCAGTGTTCTTGCTGCTGTCTTGTGGTTTGAAGGGTGTGGTCAGGGAGACATAATTAACCGAGGCGTTCCAATTAGTCCTCAGGGGTAGCAACGCATTTGTGGTCGACCTAATAAGGAACTTCGATCCTGTCTAGGGTTGATTACAAATGTCCATGGGCGGTAGTGTCCACGTGTGTTCATTGTGTTGCTGGTGTTTCGTGAAGCTGTTTAATATTGAAGAAAATACTTCTATTCACTCAGTAACAAGACTGATGACATATTTTTATAACTATCCATAAAACATGGTACCGCCCCTGGTGTGTTCGCCAGCCATGGTATTGTTCATCGATAGCACTAAAAGTCTCCTGAATATTTGATCTAACAAACACACATCAACATTCCACATTAAATGAATAATCAAAAATATAAATTTGTAACCTATAAATTCTGTGCGAGTATTGCGAATATCCAGATATGTTCAGGCGACATTGCGAGCGTCACGTAAAGGTGGCCTGTCATTCCGTTGCGCTAACCGACGACATTAAAATGTATTATGGACATCGGACACGCTTCGGTTCCAATCGGACAATGAATTTGTGAAGGGATATTGACAATAACACTATTCGCTTCCGTTATGGTGCGTTATGATTGTTGCGTCTTTGGCATTCTAAACATTTGTTTATTATTAGTAGTTCGACGCAGGTTTTCTCGCGTCAAAGGAGGTCTTTTTAAATTGTTCCTAACCCGATACGGATTAACAAAAAAGGTATTTAACGGTTGTAGACTCGACCGTGCTTTTTAAAAATGTTAATAGTAAGATTCATAATTTACGCGTATAAGTTCCAATTTTGAATTACTATTAAAACATCCAATACCTTTTGTTCGTAGACTTACATCACCTTTGCGGCAACAATAGAACATTGCTGGTGTATTATTAAAATTGTTATGGAATATCAGTTATTCATATAAATTCCGGCTTCGTTTAGTAAGCAAGTTTTGTAAGCCTCTTTGAGAGACTTACTGCGGACTTCAGGGGATTTCATGGGAACGGCGATGAAAATATTGCTACAGGATAGTGCACGCTATTATGACCTCTATTAATGTAGAATGTAGTTTGAAGTAAGTTCATGTAAACTAAATCGAAGAGATTAGGGTTGATAGTGTTGGTGAAAGCCGCTTATATGTTTTAGCCTTTTTATGGGCTTAGTAAAGATAAAAGCACAGAGTAGCATTATCTTTTTTACTTTTTTTCGGATCATGGAGACTTATGATATTACGTCACGGGTTAATATATAGATTCGTAGTTACGTCTGTAGTTATGTGATTATTTTATTAATTGAAACACGGCAATTGGTTTAAAAATAATTTCAAGTATTCAGTAATTTATTTCAGTTTTAGCTAAGTAGTTAAAAATAATATATACCCCAATAATGACATACCATTTATATTATTTATAGTAGCAAGGTTTTTATCTCTCCTGAAATCCTATAAAAATCACAGTTTTTATCTAAGGGACGATTTGCAACAAGCGCATATACGTTGCAGTGTATAAATATATGGGTTACAAGTTATTTGAGCGCGCGATAAACGGCCAAATCACAACTGGCAGCGAAATAAACCTATTCTGTTCGAACAGTGAAGTGGCAAGCTTCAATATCTGGACGCACGTCGGTTATGACGTCAGAGCGCCAGCGGACTGGAAACGCCTATCGCAGCTATAAATGTCAAAGCGGGCCGTTTTCATTTTTAACCCAGTGGCTGCGTTTTTTGCGAATTCACGAGGTATGTTTCAGCTTTACGGATTTGTGATAGTAATACAATAGCGGATGCATTCGCTTTTTGTCATAGCCAACATCAATCTGGTAGGTGGTTTAATTGATTTTCTATCATCGCTGGACCGTATATATGTATGAGGACAGACACTGGTTGATTTTCGATTGGCAATGATGGCAGATCCTTTTGTTATGTAGGTACTACGCAGACAATTCTAAGGTTGAAAATTGGTATACCTTATTAGATATAGGTAATATAAATATTGAAGTTTGACAAATCGTTATACTTGGATGATTATTTTGTCTTACTTACTTCGTCACGTCAAAAAAGTTTGACTTGATATTACTCTTGTTATGAATTATTTCAGATAAAAGGATTTCAATTATATCTGTGGTAAATCAATTGAATACAAGGACTAAGTAGAACGTCGCATTTAATAGATACAAATTTTGTAAAAATACTAAAATAGAAACCAGTAAAGAACAATACACGAAACCCAAAATCTATACACACGTACTTATCAGAGTTGACATCATTGCATTTCGAACTAATTCCAAGCGAACCGTCCACCGGTCCAGCGAATTCCGGTCTCCTCCGCAGCTGTCAAAATTTCACACTCCAGTTCACGTGACTTGCGTAGCGTCGTTGACTTCCGAAATGTATTCAACCTTTCACATCATAAGATTTTTATGTAACATAGTTACGTTTGGCTACCTCAGTAGGGAATATTTGTAAGTGAAAACTTTTATAGCAACGTTTGGCGTGGGAAATACTTACGGGTCGGTCTTGGTGACTGTCACGCAACATAAAAAATAGCATGATTTTTTTTATAATGTGTGTTTTTTAACTTTTTTTTATACCTATATATTGTTTATTTTTTGAAACATTTTATTTCGCGCGATTACGCGAACTACTATGCTTTTTAGAGGAAAATCAGTCTCACTATATCGCCTTGAAGAGTTTCGGGATATACAACGAAAAGATTCTAGCTTTCAATTTCTTCGCTGTATAAATCAGAAAAGTTTCTACAAGAAAGTGGAACGTCAACAAGACATGGAAGATTGCCCGCCGTTTGTTCGTCCATCCGTTACAAACTAACTTTGAAGAGAACTGTATTTATCTCTATAGCTAACTTCCATATACACATTTTCTCTGAAATATTATAACAAAAAATGGTATCGAAAAATTTTACATCACACTTATTTAAAACTATTACTGGCATAATACTATTTTATTTAAAGACAAGGACCTATTCGACGGAATTAAAAAAAGGACAATGTTAGGAATAGTTTGTAAGTGATGTAAGTATGAACATATCGTTAAAGGAAACCGAGTCAATGAATCTATGAAAATATCAATAGAGAACCATAATGTAGGCCATGTGTAAAAATGATCGTATGCGTAATTGTTTCTCATGAGAAATAATGAGGTATAGATATATAAGTGTCTTAAATGGTATATAATTTACTAGCAGATTATTCCAAGATGATTATGAAACAATTTGGATGTTAATACATCACTTAATATCCCATAAGATTCTAACCCCGCGAGTGTGAATGGCTATGTCTCGCGGGACGCATTCGTAGGCGTCGGATGAACGCGCATCACACTCGAATGGACATGTATTATTATAATACATGGATTTATTAGAGATCTATACAAATTCTCTATTCTTGGTTGTTGTCTACACTATTTCTATGAATACATTTAAAGGTATTTGTTTTGAGAAACGAATTCACACATAGTATGCAGGTTTTTTCACATTTTGAAAAATGTATTCTCTGTCTTAACGATGTTGGCTGTCTCGGAGGCCGTGGGTTTGATTCCCCGCCCAAAAAATGCGATGCGATGTGTATATATGTTCTGCATCAAGGTGGAAATGTATGTATAGATGTATATATAAATAGCGTTTCTCGTTTTAACGTTTGTGATAAAGTGTACTTAATATATTACTGTAAAGAATATTTTTCCCAACCGTTTCCAGCGCTTACATTATCGTCACCAAAAATAGATTATCGTACCAGCCAAAATTCTATTTCCTATCCTATGAAGTGGCAATCAAACCGAAACTACACGAAAAGGCAGAATCACTAGAAATGTATTTGGTTTACGTCACATCATACCATGCTATTATGTGGACCAGGATAAAGGAGACAAACAAATACCTGGATCATGTTTGATTCTATCATACGATTCCTGTACATTCAATAAAATATATTCGAATTCGATAATGGCACGTTAAAAAACAAAAAAAACCTAAAATTTGTCAAATGATGGTGATAAGTGGAACTAAAATAAATAATAACAATAGTCAAACTACAACACAATATAGGAAACACTGCTGTTATGAAAACAAAAGCCACAAAAAATTTTCGCCGCATCCAGAAAGTACTTAATTAACTCGTATACTATTGAATAACAATTCATTTGATTTGATTCAACTAAAACACTACAGATAACAAAAGAACATTTACATAACAAGTACCGTAGTCAATTTCAACTTGTATTATCAGAATAATCTTACTTTACTCTCATTCGATCCCATATCAATACATTTATATTCACGTCCCATCCAAAGATAATGCCAAAAAGCTATCCAGTATTAATTGTTATTGGTATAGTTAGAAACAGGGACGTCCCTGACTTGTCTCACTTTAAGCGAATCGTGACAGGCGATTAACGATTATATTATTATTTCTTAGTCGGAAGATAAAGATCGTATAGCGTCCAATTTAAACAGCATACGCATTACAAATGCATTGTATTTATGCTTGTGTGTGTCCGTTGCCCGAAAGGATGACAGTTGTACTAGAACATTGAAGCCTAGGTAACATACGTTTTACTTTACGTACAACAATTGGTTTGAATTTCTTATGCATTTTGGATCTACTATGGACTATTTTATTTCAAACCAATATAGAAAGCGAGACGTAAAATTGTCTGAATTTATTAATTAATCCTAGAAATTATATTTATAGTAAATAGTTAAGTGGAAGCTGAAATTACTGCGATGCCATGGAGCCATACGACTAATGCGTAATAAGGCTATTTATTTTTATAACAAAATAATCGCGGCGCGATCAGTTTGTAGTCAGCAAAGAAACAAGTTCCTAAAGGTCGCCTAAATCCAATCTAAACACTAAATTTGGCCCGAAATAGAGGTGGAATTAACGAAATAACACGACTGCCTCTAATTACTGAACACTGAATTCAATGCGAGGATCTGCAGAATTGCGCCACTAACGATATTGTCGGACGTTTCAACTAAAATTTTATTCGGCTCATGATCCAGACGAGCTCGCCCAGATGTCGGACCACTCAGTGTCGGACAATTACGGGGGACATTATACTTTCGTTACTAACGAACAATACGTACTACAGAAACTTTTTCAACGATTATTAAGACGGTACTAGGTAATTACTTGATACGAAACGTGTAACGGCGAGTACGTCTCTGTGACTTGGTTATAAGAACAGGAAGCCATTTGTAATGGACTTCAAGAATATTTTCAGCTTCATTACCTACATTTGGAACTGGTTACAAGTGTTCGGTTTTGTTGCCTGTTCAAAATGAATATGATTTAAAATTAGAGAAATTTAATCGAATAGGTAATATCGCAGTTTCGCAATTCTGAACACCAAAATGTGAGGCTCTTAATTAAATTTGGTAGCACGAGCACATCATTCATGATGATGGGAGTGGCAGTTGATATGTTTATTGTGACCAGTTTGCTTCTACTAATTTGCCTTTAAGTTCGTTTGCTTTTCTTCATAATATAGAAATGCATTTTCGATATAAAGTTACCTTGCCATTAAATTTCGTTAATTCGCAACATTTAAAATAAAATAAACGAAGTAAAATAATTTTAAGTTATACTTCGTTTTTCGAGCGTAAAAATGAGTCGTTCATTTAGGCTGTAACCTAAGGCTACAATTATGTACCTCACTTATTTTACAAAATTGTATTATTATATTTTTATAATATAGCTTTGCCCGCGGCTCCGCCCGCGTGGAATTTGGTCTGTCGCATAAAGTTTCATATCAAGCAATTTTAAATAAATAATTACAATATTATTAACGATAAGGTACCTCAAAAAGTCAGGTGTCTCACTTCGAAACAGACGAATGTCGTGTACAAACTATCATCCCCTCTTTTAGAGAGTTGGGGACAGATGTCCAAAAAAAAATTATGCACTTGTTGTTCGTTATCTACAAAGAGTCCTCATACCAAGTTTTAATTTTCTACCTTGAAAATTGCGGAATGCTCTATACAAACTTTTACATTATATTTTGGGGGGGTGGAGGAATAGAAACAGACAAAAAGAAGCCTGTTACTCTCCAGCCAAGTGAGGAGATATTCACGGGTTCAAGCATCAATTGATGTTATTAATGAAAATATAAATAAAATAGCTCCCATTTTAAATTAAATAAAGCATCATTTATCGCTCGAATTAATGGCTGCGGGGCGATGAGATCGTATATTTACTGGGAGTCGATGTTGTCATAATATTTGAATTTTACGCAATTTTTATCTATTACTATAATTGTAACGCACCCGTAACAAGACAGAATCGAGGATTATTCTTAGGTCGACCACAGGTGCGTTGCTACCTCTAATAACTAAGTTGGAACGCCTCAGTTAAGTACGTCTCCCTTCAATCTAGATCACACCCATCAATATAGAATACAGCAGCAAGACAGCAACACTGCTATAATAAGGCAGAAATGGGTGTGGCGGTGGTGCCTCCGGAGTCGAACCACGTAATGTGCCTACCATCGCACAAAAGTTACATAATCCGGAGAATTGCAATCCATTTTTTTAAATTGTACCAAACAGGTAACGAGTGCAATACAAAGAGATTTTGTAAATCCTTGCTAGCAGCGCTCGGAACATTCGCTCACACAATCCTATTGACGAGGAACAGACTGGATTACTATTTGTTACTGGAGCACTTTGGTATGCGATTTCTGATATATGAATAAGCCAAGGAATTTCGTGACGTGCGGGCGACCGGACGCATCCGAAACGCGCAAGAGTGACGCCTGCCTCCGGGACGGGACCGGTGGCGGTGAATTGCGGGGGCCGTCAGTCGGGCCGAGACGGGTTCGGCTGCATGCCACTGTCGGAATCGCGGAAATATGCGCAAGTGTTTTCGCGACTCCGCGCAGTAGTGGCAGGAAGGAACACCGTGAGGTTTTAGTGGATTGGAGCCGCACATAGCCCTGAAGAGAAGAGAAGCGGATTTTCCACACGTAAAAAAAACGACACTACAATGCTACTACTTTCTGTAAGAAGCGCGATGGGGTTACAAAAAGCCTACCAAGTGAAGTTTATACCTAAAAATAAAATTGTTATTAGAAAAAAAAATTAGAATCCAGTTTGATCAGCGCCGGCCGGCCCAATGAAGCCGAATCATTCACTAGGCGTGTATTGTCTCTTCAGCGTACAATTGTCTCGATACAGGCTTTTGAGGCTCATGTTCAGTTTTAGGGTTTTTTTTTACATTTTTTATGATTACTTGTTTCCCCTTAAAATATCACAATACTATAAAAAACAATTGATTTTTTGAAGCTCGTGCCACTACTCTGCACAACTAAGAAACCTTTATGGAATGACGATAAAATTATACAGTCAGCTATTTCAATCAACTTCTACCATAAGTATGTACTCTCTACTTAGTTACATATTTAAAAACTATTATAACAGTGTTATATTTTGATTTTACGTCACAATAAAACATGATATGTACGGCCAAATAAAACGAATCGATACTATTACCAAATTAAACTCCCTGCTAGATTTAGTCAATCGAGCGTCCCTTTACCAAACAAAGCGCTGCGCCCGACATTTGGGCGGCCATTCTCTAACCACCATTGTTTGTTCGACGCAATTTCACGATTAAATAATAAAATGGAGCAATAAGTCCATCAATGTCCAAAGCGGAACGCCCGCAAAAACCAACAAGCCAACTACGCTGTGATTAAAATTAGCATAATATCGGTGGATTATCCGCGGCCATATTGGACCATGCAATCCGGGACGCAATCTAGCTCCGGGAATTGCCGCGTAACGTGACTCTCCAGGGATTCGAACGTCACTGTAATTGTGTGACCTACTAACCAGTATTATTGCATTAAGCTGCACCGCGGTGCCATACAGCCTTTAGAATAGGGTAATTGAGCCAACTGCCAGAAGAAATTCAAATGCGAATCCGAGGTCTATTCGCTTAGTGCCATGCGGTTGAGCGTCGTCGTTTTAAATGTTTGTTGCGGCGCGCCGAAATTCCTTGAGTCGTATTAAAACTTAAATAAGTAATTTAGTTACGGGTTCTTTCTTCTATTGAAATTAGGAAGAATGTTATGGAAAAATAATGGTCATTGTTATGTTTGGTCTGACTTCGCACCTTTGTCTCTGTTTGCGATACACATACATGCGACATTTTATGTTATAGACTTCATGTATGACGTCATTCTAGTCTTAAAATGCGAGCACTTTCAAAATCTTCACCCACACATGCAACTTTTTAAATATCAATAATATTTTGATAAAAAGTACAAGGACGCAAACTGCCAGTTTTCTTGTTCAGTGCATAAGTACTCGTAAGTCATACAATTCGTGCATTCGCTATATACATTTGCGAATATGACAGATTTCTACTAATTGACCAATGAGTGCAGGGACGAGGCTGAGTTTAAAGAAATAGCCTACACATATTAGTAAAGAGATAATAAATATACGCTTTCACACATCAAAATAATTTTGTTTAGTAGAGGGGCGTGAATTTTTAAACTGGAAGATCTCTGCTGTTATTAATTTAAAGGTGCAAGATCTATTTGTTTATAAATAAATTGCTTCAAAAATAACTCAAATCATATATAACTATAATCTCATTGCTTATTAAATACCGCACTCAAATAAATTGGATAATTTTTTTCCTGTTATACATATATGAATGAGAAAACCTTCTCAATAAAGTATTTTTCAATCAATCCATTTCAATAAAGTACGTCAATACAAAAACGACTTTTTAAAATAATACTTTCGCTTCAAAAATACTCCAAGTGTTCTAAGAAAATAAATCATTGCATGGGTATGTATAACGAGACGGAGAGCTCGCATTCGTCAAGCTCACTCATTTTATTACTTAAGGCGGTGTGTCGGCATTCATAGGCCAATTCGTTTTATGTAATTGGCTGTTTGTCATTTGCGTTTCGAGACAGTCGAATTCCTCGTTCGTTCGTTCATATTACAAATGCCTTTTTTATTACGAAGTCGCTAATAATCATGTTCATTTCATCTCTGCATGAAACTTGAAAACTTGATATTCGATAAAATGTCTTGCTTATGATATTCTGGATGGGACTCTTGAAAATATTAAAATGTACGAATGATGCACTCGTAATTCTGATCAATAATGTACTATGATATTCGGCACATGCAAAAACTCTTATATTATGTATATATGTATTTCGAGCTACTCTTGCGAATATCCTTATGTGCCTGTAAATAAAAAAAAACAAAAATAATATAAAAAATTCAAATAAATATACTTCAGAAAAATATAATATATGAAAAAATAAAAAAAATATATATTTAAAAAAAGATATAATTTTCTTTTTCTAGATGTAGATAGATAGAAATAGATGGCGTAGTTGTACTGCCCATTTATCTGACAATTAAACAAAATTAGACTTATTTGTATAGGACACATCATTATTAATTATATGACATGTGGTGACGCTCATATAATTAATTAAAGTCGCTATAAAAGTTTTGACATAAAAAAATTAGCTCAATCAAGCCTGTTGTTTACATGCTGGGCACAAGTCCCTCTAAACCGGTAAAGGTTTTAAATTCTACTTAATGCTATTATGCTCATAAATTATTCATCTAAAGTTGTTTTAATAGAGTGGTATAAAATATAGTTCTAATTTCCGGATGCAATAAATTTCCAGGTAGGTAAGTAAGGTGAATCGTGGGGGTTTTAACCACTCCGTAGATTCGGATTGCGTGTTTAACAGCTAAGGTTCATACAATCGGTTACATGAACCAAGTTGTAAACGAAAATGTATAGATATGAAGGAATTTAGAGTTTTTTCTGGAGTTCGGTAATAATTATTACCACATATGTTTTTATATTTGAGAATTTTAATCGCCTGATCAAAATAATTAAAGTAAAATTAGCAGTCGGTTTCAATCCGTTATCAACCCTTAATTCTTATTAATAAATACAAACAAATTGGAAAAAACGACTTATACAGACTTAAACAGGATAATATATATATATATATATATATATATATATATATATATATATTATGCCTGGGATATAGCAAACGAGCATGCAGTGCACCTGATGGTAAGTGCTCACTGCCGCCCATGGACATCTGTAATCAACCCAAGGCAGAATCGAAGTTCTTTC
>DWNJ01002271.1:0-10743 GCA_018250275.1 Udranomia eurus
ATCAATACGTATTGTAAAACAAAGCTAATGCTAGAAGAAAAAAAATTACATGTTCTGTAATATTTCACACGTTTCACAACTAATAGTAAGTAACAAAGTAAAGTTTGACAAAACGACATAATCACCACATTTATTTGCAAATTCTCGTTAAAAGGAGAACCTATGTACGACCTAGTGCTTAACTCACCCGAAGTTGCGTTCGCTTTAAGCGGAAAGGCTGACGTGAACGCAATTACCGCGTCCACGCCAAAAGAAAATAAGAACTGTTTTGAACTGCAGCTCAAGTTTTAGTTGGCAAAGCGTTATGCATTTGGGTTGGGCTGCTACTAGACCTCCTAGGATAGTCACAGCGGCGCAAACTGATGGGTAGTATGTTAGTTTTTGTTTACAAAGAACGAAGCCAACGGTATTCGAATTTACCGACCAGATCGGTCTACCTGTGATGTACTCGAAAAGTATGTCTATATAGATTATTATATACTGTGTTTAGTATATAATATGCAATTTTTCAAGTAATAGGTTTTATGTTTGAAAACAAAAACCTTTGTTTTAAACATATTTGTATGTTGTGTGTTCGCGAAAACATGCAGTATTTTAATTAATAGACATATTTTTAAAACTGCGTGAATGATGTACATTTTAATTCAATAGGCTTTGTGCGATGTTGGTACAAACAAATGAAGAGAAAAATTAGGACACAGAGTTTGTATTGTAAAAATATTCGTTTGAATTCGGTTGACACAATGCTTTATTTAGTTATCCTCGCCACTAGCTATGAAAATAATCAGTTAAAAGCTGTAAAGCCTTAATGCATGCTTCAGTATTTTAATTGACGATAATATTGGCGTAACGAGTTAATGACGGTCCCTGTGTTGATGAGACAACGAGATTACGGGCACTTGAAATATGATTACGCGTGGCGGCTCGTCAGCCCGTAAGTGTTTACGGATGCACGTGACGGGACCCTTGCCCGTAAAAACCCGTGGAGAAGGGCGATTCTGTGTTAGTTAGTTATACTGTACGATATTTAATGCGATTACGGATATTTGAAGATTACGCGTGGTTTGTTGGCCTGTAAGTGTTTATGGATGCACCTGACGGGTCCCTGTAAAGACTCGTCGAGAAAGCGAGTCTGTGTTAGATTTAATTTCGGTACGCTGTACGATAAATTTGTTGTAATAGTCATATAAAGTTTATTAGATAATATTGTATGTCCCAAGTAGGGACCATGATGATAAAAAGAGATTAAAATATGGGCTGTTTCCTACCTAAATTTCTATTTGTTTGTAGAGGCTATTAAAATCACTTTAAGTGAATTTGAATTGTAGATATTGCGGTGGACATTTTTCAAAACCGATAAATTGTCATCGGAAACCCGAGAAACTGGTGGAAATAACTCTGTGTACGTGTTAATTTAGTGATGTAGCCGGGGTGACCGCAGATTTGCCTAATTGACATACTGCTGTGACAAAAGTGCGCTCGTCCACTCCACAAATTATATTTCCACGTGTTCAGCGTATTCGTTAGCTATACTTACATCTCCTACCTTAAATTAACTGATATTGCCTTTAATTCAAAAAAATACATCAATACTCAAAATCTGTTTATTTTATATATGAGATCAAAACTTAATTTGAACTGCATGCTGAAGTGAAAATGTTTCATTGTAGATCCCTGTGTAGCTGGCTGTGTAGTGTAGCTGGGAATAATATACGTATTAAAGCAAGTCATGTGACCAATTTGTCTATTATGAGAATCCTACGAAGTTAGTTCACTGTACGGATATTTAGTGATGTGGCCGGTGTCCGCATATTTACCTAATTGGCACAGTACGGCGTGACAAAAGTCCGCCGGTCCCCGTGCAAATTAGATTCCCCGACCCGCGCATCCCGCTTGGAACGCTCGCTCGCTTTGCGTACCTCTTTCACCCCAAATTAACTGCCTTTCCCTCTAATTGAAAAACGCGTCAAAGACCCATTATGCCATTAGCTTTTGTTTTACTTCATAAACCGGTGCTCTGATTTAAAATGTATGACGGTTTTTGGACGTTCTTTAAAAAAACACTTGATTACAACGCGCATGATTTGGAATGCCTGTTTTTTTTTGTAATTGAACGACGACTTAATAGATCTAGCGAGTCTATTGGCTGATGTGGTAATGTAATCTGTGCTAGGTTCAAAAACTTCGGACATCTATTTAATATAACGAGTATCAATTTTATAACTCCTTGTACAGATTAGAAGCATGCAAACTATATACTTACTTGTTTAATTTTCCACGGATACTAGAGTAGAAATAATAATAATATATGTTTATACACGCGGAAATGTTATAGGGTTTAAAAATAAAATTATCCATTTTCCATACGATATTGTGTTCTAAAAATAAAACCGATTCTGGCAAATTCGAACCGGCGAATCTCATGCGGCTCCACGGCGGCTTCGGCGTACATTCATGAGTATCGATTTTATGCAAAATGCAACAAGATTCACTTGAACGTGCTGACTATACGTATTATTCGAGACACCTATCTATCGAGCAATTACATTGGTATCGCTTTCGGCGCATGTAAATGGCTATGAACAGCGCACGGGCGTTGAAATGCGAAGTTCTAACCATCGAAATTGTGTGAATTGAAGCCATGTATAAACATGAAACACAATTAGCGGTTGTCTCCGACGTATGGCGAGCGTCACCCGACCCGGCTCATACTAATAAGACGTTTATAGAACCAGTTAAGATCGGATCCGATTCCTCCATCTGTTTACTATAATCATAACAAAGGAGTAAGTTACAATCTTTCTAAAAAGAAACATTAATTAAGGTATAATTTTAATTTTTAATGTGTGTAAATGAGAGTTAAGAATAAAATACAAATGATTGAATGTCTGTCACTCAAAAATGACCGAATGGCAAATGTATTATAATCCTTTATTATAATACCATTTTATTTTTATTATGACTGTGTTATGCCTATTTCCGAAGTCCGGACAGACGTAGTCGCGAGCGCGAGTAATGGAAATAAACATTAGATACAACTCAAAAACAAATTCGATTTTGATTGTATCCTTTGGGTTTTACTGGAATGTATTATACATATTGTTATCAATTAACACAATTGAAAAAGTATTAAACATTTGTATGTCCGTAATAATTATTATTTATGGTCATGGTTATTAAACAAAACCTCTGAACATGGAACTACTAAACTACTGTTAGCCGTTAGTCTAATTAATTGTGACTATGTTTGCACTGTAACGCGACTGTCGTGAAAGTATACGCTATCGTCTTTAATTAGTCGAATTATACATCGATGTGTAATATTCCTTCATACTATTTGCGCAATACTGAGAACAATAATCACGTACAAGGACGTGCCGGAATAAACACCATCGTGTTTTGGAGGGTAGTAAACATTAACACGTAAGATAATTGGTGTTTACACTTTGTAAACTGTGTACAGCGTGTACACAGTTACGTAATGTGGCGGTTTGAAGTGTTTGCAATTAAAAATATACTTAAATCTTATTAAATGTGTATTAATAAAATTAAAGTGTATCTCTGCACGGACTAATCTAGGTAAGTAATTTTACGAACCGTTGAATTTAATGTATAGAATGTAGAGTATGAGGCAAATTGTAATTTACCCCGCCTTTGTAAATCAGAAATGTTTTATAAATTATAAACAGTAATAATAACATCAAACATGATCAAATTATTTGTATTTCTATGTTATTCAACCAATTGTCATTATTATAATACAGATGTTGATAAATGAGTTGAGTCAATTGGCATAATTTTACTTGTTACTCGCACGTAGTTATTGAGTTTTAAAAAAATGTGTTCAAGGAATTTGTTGTAGCCATTTTTTATAAACTTTTTTACATGTGGAGCGTAATTATATGAAATGTTGTCTTCATAAGATTTGTTATATAATTTTGTTGCTATAAAATTTGTTTGTATTTAAATGACTTGTTTATTTTTTCGTCGACTTCAATGAAGATCGATCGAAAAATGTACTAACATATATTTTATGTTTATTTACGGAATTTAGTCTAAACAAATATAGGTAGTAGGTGTAATTTTTTTAATTAATGAAAAATATAGTATAATTTCCAATGAAAAATATATATGGCAAGCATCTACCTATTCTACCGATTAATTGCGTTTTAACACTAATTTAATAAGCTACAACTGTAATGCAAGAATAAAATTAATCTACTTAGTTCATTTCAGTCATACTTCGTAAGTCCATAATCGTTGAAACATAATAAAAGACGATTACAGATAATAGCATGACGTATTATGGGGATTATCTTAGAATTAGCCAAGAAAGTAGGTCTGTTTCCTGTTAACAAAAGAAGTAGAGCGAGCTTGAACGGTAATCGATAAATGAAAAATACAATGTATGTTTAATGATGGTCTCCCTCCGTCTCTGTGGTAACATTGCTGCACCTGTTTCTGTATAAAATCACTGAGGCCAGAATCTTCAGGCTTCAATAATTTTTGAACTAAATTCAAACATAATTGAAGTCTGAATGACTTGCTTTTTGTAGCGTTTCAATTTAGTATACTGGTGTTTGTAATGGATTTCAGAATAAATATAATACTTAGTATTTAGTTATCTTCATTCTTCATTAATATTGTTCGAATCGTATTAAAATCGTAATAAGTAGTTTATATTATAGAAATTGAGTCGAATAAATCAACCATAGGCTTCCTTTTGCATCGTCCCGTGAACTTTATTCATGCCGTACTGTTTTATCGTTTAAACCATCAATAATATACTCCATTTTGTAGTTAAAGAAGGACAAACAACAAAAAAATTAGAGTAGGAAAAAGTGAATAACATATATAACATATCAACATTAACCCAAACAGAAACGTAGGCAAGAATGAAACGTTAAATCGTACTATGCATCACATTGTATTGTGAATTCTGATAAAAGAGAGTTCCAATTATATAATTACTCTTCTCTATTGTGGTTTTGAGGTCGTGATTAAGAATTACGGTCGTCCATTTCCGGGCTCCGGGCTAACATTCCACTGCGATTTTTCAATTCATTAGAATCATCCGTATTAGATTTTTTTAACACATGCCTTAACGCTGGAATTATGGTGGGTGTGAGATTTCATTTTTGTAGATATTTTGAAATAAAAAACAAGCGTGCAGTCCTCATAATAAGTTTTCTTTGTCATCTATGGAAATTTATAGTAAATCTGCGATGAAGTTCAGTCTGATGATGCGGACAGATGGGTTACTCTACCTGAGGATGAGTTGGAACGAGATGTTGGGAGCATCTTTCTTTGAACTGGTTTGATTTAAAGGATGACCTTCCAAACACGGCTGTTATGAGTGGAACCGTAGAATATTACTTCTATATCAGATTTAAAATAACATTAGTTAGTTAATTAGATAGACATATAAACTTACACTCATCTAATCAATATATAAACGAAAACAAAATAAACCAAACCTTAAAGAAAGAGTATAGAATCTCTCGGAAAGTTATTATAAAAATATCTGCATGCAGCTTGGCGTTATATTGCCGATATGAATCAATATTTGTAACTTCCAATAGAAATATGAGAATTGCGATGTGGTAGAACTAGGTCATCCTCATGCTAACCACATATTGACCGCTCTATGACAAATCAAATGTTGTTATAACTTTATGTTATTATACTATATGAATTTCATAGAACGGGTATTATCTAACAAGCATTATTATTATTCCATACTTTACTAATTTTAAGGTGCAAATAATGAAGAATAGTACCTTAATCTATTCGACACTATTCAATAGATTTGGTCTCAATATGAAATGGCTTTTAGCCAGTTGGTTACGGCGTTTGAGTTAACCAGATTTGGTACACGTCATAAATATCTCGTTTCCTAATAAAGTGCTCCCAAGCCGTGTTGGTTTTTTCTGCGCATTCGTCTTTTCAACATTACCATTGTAATTGTGTACTGCGTAACCTTGTGCTGTGTAGATGTGTGCTGTGTAACTGTGCGCTGTATAACTACGTAATATGGAACTGTTTACCATGTAATTTTTAACTGTAACTGTGTACTGTGGAACTGTTTATGCACACTTTCATTGGGAAAATAAGGGATTGACAATACAATATTATGTTTCGTAACATATCCGATTGGGATAATAATCCCACAGAATTGATTCAATGATTCAATAATACTACCCAATAAATGTACAATTGTACAGCGTATTCTACTTTTATTTGGTTTTATACCAATTATGTGAAATCTCCAAAGCGGGAGGCATTTGATTATAGAACAGATCGCATTATATAAATTTGTTACGTACTTAACGTTTAAGACCAGATAAGTTATTATACTAATATGTTTTAACATATTTTATAAAGTAGATTTATATCAGTTAGTGCTTAGAACCTTTTTTAAAGCTTTACTACCTGTATTATGAGCCTTCAAGCAGAAGGAACACGACTACTTTGCATATAAAATGCAGCTCAGGCTACTCATCACAACCTTCTAGCGTAAGTGTGTATATTATTTTTCACAATTTTAACATATTATAGGAAATAAATTTTAAAATGAAACATCCCCAGCCTAACAAGGACACAAAAATCTCACATTCCGTTTCAAATACTTTCAGCGCTCCAAATTCAATGGGAACGAAAACAATATAGGCTAAGTGCGCAAAAGAAACTTGAAAGAATGCTTGGTGTGCCTACATAATATACCAACGAGTATGTACGACAGGCTGGCGTTAGGGACATTTCGTTGAATATCTAATATCTCGGATTTATGACTTTAGTAACATTTGTTTCTCGCCAAATTAACAATTATAATGCCATTACATTTACAGTACATTTAACTTAAATACAAGAATAAGCGTTCATAAATGTGAATTACTGAATGTAATGCTTTTTACAATAATTGTTCCGTGTATACGTATAAACGGTTTACATTGAATAAATTTTTTACAAAGTTTTTCAAAAAGTAACTTCCTCGTATAAAAATCTGTGTAATACACACAGATCTGTTTTCGTATTTATTTTGTGTGTACATAGATGGAATATTAAAAAAAAAGTTTTTTCGCTAACGGCTCCGTCTCGTTTTACGGAAATTTTTGGGAAAAGTTCCACGCCGGAAGGTATTTTTAAGTAAATTGTATGTTAAATGATGCCTCGTTTTATAGAGTACAAAATGAGGGTAAACAAAAAATGTTTCATTCAAATAGAGTAAATAGGACGATTTACTTTGATGACATACATAGCACACAATCGGGATGAGTTTTAATAATAATTACTATTCTATTAAATCGACAAATAAGTTACGCTGATATGGTGCTTTGTACAAGTTTTATTACAACTATGCTTTATACATAGTTATATATCATATCGTAAAACACACTTTAGTCCGTGTATCAGCTAGAAAATCAAATTCCTCTGTCTATATTTATGAAGGACACGCTATTAATATAAGATAAGGTAGTGACATAAGAGACTCGAAAGTAAGTCGTGTCTGTATGAAAGTTATAAAAATATCTGCATGACAGCTTGGCGTTATATTGCTGTTATAAATCAGGGGCTACGACGTAGCGTGGCGATGGCTACAGCGCGTAGCGGGCGCCGTCGCAGCCGTGCCACGCCGTAGGCGACACCAATCAGATGCATGGTATTATCGACACATCTACGAGTTCTACGACTAATTCTGTACACGATTCGAATAACGGTATAAAGGTATGCAATGATTAATTCCATGCACGGATGAATGGATTACACTGTAACTTTTACTTAGCTTATGTACTTACTTACGTACTTTACTTACATAGTTTAAGTTGAAGTTCATTTAGGAATAAGCGGATTTTGTTTTTTTTTGTGTAAATATTTTTATGTTCGCATTTTGGAAATTTTTACGTATGTTATTTTTGGTTTGTAAAAGACTTAAATGGGTGCGAAAAATATATAAAATTGAACTACATCCTATAGTGCCTTTTGTAATTTTTATTAAAACTTCCGATAGGGAAATAAAATGATACAAACACGACAGCAGATAGTGAACGAGTAGTAAAACTTTAAAACATTGCGTACAATCAGTACGAGTGGCTGGAATAGTTTCCGGCTCATATAACCAGATTGGAAACGCGGGCGTGCCTGACCAGGGTGAGTTACGTGAACTAGCGCAAGCTGTGACGTAGCGATTCGCATTTCATTCGTGACTGAACACCAAACAGCGGTGCATAAAACTTTAAGCCTTAATAAAATAATTCTTCACAGCGGAAACCGCACATCGAAAAACCGGCGAGCGTCGCGTGAAATGCTACCGGTGCCGGCATCGGCATAGACGTCAAGAAATATGGGCAAACGTTGCGCACATACGAAATATACGGCACAATAGACTGCCGGTGTCGAGCCGTGCCGGTCGCTGTGCGGTTTTTTATTCGAACCCGCCGTTTATGTCTATAATCTCTGGTGTATTCTTATGAAGTGTTTTTTTATTTATGGTGCTAATAAACGCTCTTGGTCATTGAAAGGTTTATGTGCACTTATGATCTGGATATCGCGATAGCTACACTATGAGCTACTCATCTTACTATTACTACATATTATATCCATGTAAATCGGATTGGTTCACGTATCGTATCACTCTTATTTTACCCATAGAAAGCAAGTAAAGGTCAGCGGGAGACAACAATGTTTTCTGTGCAAGATTAAGATCTACTGCGGTCAATTGGCTTGGCCAACTACGAGTGGCAGCTACGGCAAAACATTTTCCGAGTCCTTGAAAGTCCATATCTATGCATATACATATAAGGAGGTCTTTGGCTAATTGTGGACTTTCAATGGATTGATGGAACTATGCGTAAACTAATTCTGTACATCCATGTCTATGTACGGTATATATTTTTAATTCAACTGAAATTTCGGCCGTAGCTGCATTTTGCAACCCCGTAAATGTCAGTTGCGTTTCAGCTGACTTACGAGGCAACTAGCGTAAACTTAAGAGGGAGGAAACTTTGAAATATCTTCAAAGACGAAAAGACCGTGCAATGCAAATAAGGAAGCCCAGTGTACACAGCGATTTCTTTTAAAATAAAAAGTACACGACCGAGCAACTCTTCTGTGAACTTAATAAAAATTAGTTGGAAACTTTCCATAAATGTGTTTTCAGTGCCGTCGGTGTTGCTGAGTTTACTCGATGCCATCAATTGGGATGTAGTGCGAGCTTTATATTATTTATAATAATATTTTAGTCTGTAAAATGTCATGTATCAACTAGCAATCAATGTAATACTCAAGCCGCTTTTAATTTGTCTAAGCCAACACTGCCAACAAACAATATTAAAGATACCCCTACATGTATATACCTAACTACACAACAAAACAGAATTATGTGAAAATTTTGGTAGAATGTACACATTCTTCTGTTTACCACACATTGACATGTATGTACATATGTTTTGTCAATAGTATGCGTTATGTTCAGTTAAGCGACATAGATATAATATTGGCCATTTTCGCGCTTTGGAAGGCTGTTAATCAGTCGATTAATGTTGATGTCGAAATAAATCAATCCTTTAAAACACTAAAAACACGCTTTCCAGCCCAATCATTCAAACCAGCCCAATCGTATCATAATAATCAAATGTCCTTGTCATCAGGAGAGATGGACAAAATATGTTAAGAGGAATGAAATGAGCCCAAACTCGACGTTTACTATTTAGTAGGCAGTCCAAGGTTCCTTCAGTCACCTTCCAATTTCATCGTCAAACCAGCTCAATGGTGCCATAATATTGTATTGTCATCGTTTTCGTTCTCCTAACTTATATTGTGTATTTATTAGCGACCGATGATTAGTGAATTAAAGAAGGTTCTATTTTGGTGCAGTCTCAGCTGTTGGAATGGTAACTTGTTACATTCTATCGAATTATAAATGCTTCTAGATTTATATAACGGTCAAAAATCTGTTGTGAACGTGAATCTCAATTTTTTCGATTGTTATTTTCTGTTATTCACGGTTCCGACGAGCCGGTATTGTACAAAAATGCATAGAAAGTTTCAGTATAAAAAATGTGAACGTCGTTAAAACTTAAACATCGCCGCTACGGAGATGATGTCCTTAGAGACTATATAAGGGAGCGAAAATATGTAGTCTTTTGTTTGGAATTTGAATCGATTGGAGCGGAATTCAAAATCAAAAGTAATCTGCCTACGCGGAAACGCAGAAGGAGATGGATGACAAGGAAAATACGCAAGAAAATTCAAAAGGAAAGCAAGGTGAAGCGGGCGCGGAAAATTGGCTTCATTAGATAGAGGGATGGGAGGCGCGTAAGGGACGGACACACTGTCGCGCGGAACAGCGATCTTTTATAATAATATGGTGTTAGCAAACGGGTAAACCAGTTCAGTGTGGTCGCGATGGTGTATCCGGAGTCTTGAAGGATTTCTATTTTGGAAATTATATGTACCTATATAAAAGATGTAGCCTATACAATGTGACCTATTTTATACAATTTTTACTGCTATATAAAAAAATATTTTATTATTATAAAATACTATATAATACTACTAATAAATACTATATAAAAAATATTTTAATATTTTATTACTATATAAAAAAAATCTGCAGAGATTTACTTCCGTTCCTGAGTAATTTATTATCTACGTGTTCAAAGGCAGTAAATTCAAACACATATTCTATGTATATATATTCAATAATAATATTATAATATTTTTTATATAGTATTTATTAGTAGT
>DWNJ01002272.1:0-10741 GCA_018250275.1 Udranomia eurus
ATCTACACTGTTACTTTACCGTCGGCGTGTATTGAAATAATAAAGACACCTTAACTTAAAATAATTTAATGAACATAAATTATTGCATGTTTTTTCAAATGATTGTTTTTCAAATTTGCATGTTATATAACTACAGATGGGAAAACTATCCGGTTAAATAAGTAGTTTAACTAATCATATACCTAACTAACTAAGTTTAACTAAATCCACAATCTGACACAGACTAACACAAGAACGTGTAAGAAAACTCCCGCTTCCCTGTGTCCAGTCATTTTAATAACTTTTTTGATTCTTGTACAAATATTACTGAAATAAAACCATCTTTTTATGACTGGCAAACGAGCATGCAGTTCACTTGATGGTAAGTGGTTACTGCCGCCCATGGACGCATCTGTCATCGACCTAAGACAGGATGGAAGTTCTTTCTTAGCGCGACCACAAATGCGTTGCTACACCTTAAGACTAAGTTGGAACGCCTCGGTTAAGTATATCTCCCTGACCACAGACTTCAAACCACAACACAACAGCAAGAATATTGCTGTATAAAGCAGAAATAGGTGTGACGGTGGTGCCTCCGGAGTCGAACCACGGTCAACGAAACAAATCACAGAAAGGCGTTATAATAATTTCCACAGTCATTTCAGCGAACACTAAGTCTCTTAGAACTCAAGCCATAAAATTGCCATCCGTTAAATTTTAATGTAGTAACACGTTTAAGTTACTTAAGTAAGTAAGTAACATTTTAGTTACACACACAACAAAATATTGAAACCTCCAATATTGGGTTTACGAAATTTCAATTTGTCTAAAGGTGCAATGTATCGTGACAAAACTTAATCCTGTCACATTAACTTTAAAATTTGCAGTAACATTGAAAACTATATTATAATGAACTAGCTTATCTCAAGCTGCATAGATTTTGTAGTAGTTCAGCTTTGTAAATAATTTCATAGCGTATTTGACAAAAACATAAATTTACCAGCACTCTCGACGGCTCCCGGCGACACGGGCACAGGGTCACACTCCCGTTCCCTCTCGTCCCTCCTCTGCTCGAACTCACTGGGCACCCTGCCGACCTGCCTGCCACCGTTCAGTCCAAGGATAGCGTCTATCGTGTGCCGCGGGCCCTGACTAACACCGGCCACTTGGGTCAACCCCAACCGCGACTTGACCACATCGAAACTTTGGTTCAGGTGCATCTGTTGCGCGTGGAAGAACATCCCCATCCGGTTCAGCGTCTCCAGGTTCTGCTGGTGCTGGGACAGCGAGATGGCCTGGTCGGTGACGTTTATCGACGAGGTAGAGTTCGGGCTACTCATCTGCGATCGCGGGCTGTTGGTGTCGGATCGGTCCGGCGTCTGCGAGCCATAGTACCGGTCGTCGGGCACGTCCATCTCGGCCGAGCGCGCGAGTGACACTGAGCGGCGTTGGCGGGCTCGCTGGGGGCTGCGGATGGGGCGGGGCCAGCTCTAGGGGGCGAAATTGCCCATTGAAAGTGCGAATTTGGGGTCGCGAAGTGATTTTGTTTGGCGAGGCGCAAGAAGCGGCGTATTAGCATTTTCCCCTCGGAGTTCCTTACGGTATTGAGGCGCTCAATAGTGTTTTTTACCTCTGATTGGGCCGATTGTGTGAGGTGTTAGACTCGATCGCGCTCTTTGAGTCCCGCTCGACTTGTTACAGTTTACTTGGTTGACTTCAAAGAGTTTTATTAAGACGCGAGGGTTACAATACCAATTTCGGTTTAAACTTTATTGTCTTGTAATGTCTCTACGAGCTTTTGATTTTGTTTATGTTTTGGTAAGTGCTGCAATGAAATTTTCTATTCTACAGCTTCAGAAAATAAAGTTTTTAGTAGTAAACAGTGTCTCTATTACGACTCTACTTAGTTAAGCATACTTATGCATATTAAGCCCTTATAGTATTAAAGTATTTATTGCTAGGTCCATCCAATTCAAATATTGAATTCCAGTTAATCAGTACGTAGTCAATTGCCTACATCCATTTGTGTGAGCGGGTCCAGGGAGAGCAAACAGCAAACATCTGCTTGTTAACACACGAATTTAACCAAATCGGTTAACCGATGACCAAACAATAACAGCTTTTCCGACTGACCGCTCGAACGACTCTTTTAACGGTAAAATCGAATGTCGCACAACTTAAACCCAACTCTAAAATGGCCGATGAAAATCAAAACTCGATAAACAATTGATAGGCGCTTACATCCTATCATTTTCGATTCCTCTTCCGTCAATAGTGTTGTTGTCTCGTTCGTGGATACAACCGTTCCGTTCTCGCTCATCTCAAAGTAGCGACGGTTGCTAGGGGCGGGGCGAGTGACGTCACGAGCCGACGGGCCAATGGCGGCGCGAGTTGTTTTTTTCTTTTGGCGCGAATTCTTTTGTGTATGAGTTTCTTTTGTGAGCGGCGGAGGGTTAGCGACGTGTTGGCTTTTTGTCCTTAACTACTTAATGGCTTGACGCCTCATAGTAATGTAGTTTACACATTCTTTACTAATTCACTAATCATAAACATAAATAAAGTAATAAGTAGATTCGAAATATAATTTTAAGTCACCTCTATAAATTATACCTACTTCGAAGGTCTGAAGGTGTATAAATAAATTACTAGCACCTATAATATTAACATAAACATAAACAGGCATGTGAACATTACATTGGTTCAATACTTTTTAAATTTAAACTTGACTCATTTTTATAATTAGAAATGCATAAATAGATACTCTAAATCATTATAGTACCTAATTCCATAACAAAAAATATTACAAATGTATAGTTTTATAGGTGATTAACTTTTTAAAATTGTGTTAGGCAAAGTTACCTATTGGGCGCTGAGAAACAAATTTCTTTTAAAATTGTCTCCAATCATCCGATCTAGTCGTAACTAAAAATATAACAGGTGCAAATAATGCTGCAAATCATCAAGTAATTATTTTGAGTTTAAATTAATCTCTACAGATGTTAGAGCAATTATTTCATATACGCCCGATGCATATACACATTATTAACAAGAACGAAGTAACTCGTTTTTTCTAAAGTGGTCAACCTACAAGTACCTAAAAATTTTTCTCAAAATTGCCTTAAAATTGTTTCTGTGGAAGAAAATAAAACCAAATTTTAGGGTAATTATTTTGTGCAGGTATGTCGACCTTAAATTTCGTTTTTAAGGTTGTCATTGCATGTTTCTGTGGGAAAAATATAAACTACATTTTTAATTTTGGACAAAAAATATTCGCAAATTTTATCAAAATATTATGTTGTATAAAATGTCTTTGAGTTATGGTGTTGTTCTTCCTGAAAAGAAAATAAGTGAATATTTGACATATATGAAGCAATATTTTTTTGCAGTGACAGTAGTGAGTAGGTACCTACTCAAGGCCTGCGGAGTAGAGTTCGGACGCACGACTAAAGAAGTTGGTTCGACTTCATAGAAAAGTAATATACATAGACAGAATTCTCCATTCTATAGGTTAAGAAGCTTAATATTATTTAAAGTATTTTTGTATAATATTGACAAGCCGTGAAAACAAACGAGGAATCAGTCCACCTGACTGTAAGTGGTTACTGTTGCCCACAGACTGTAATAACCCCAGATAAGATCAATGTTCTGAAGTATCCGAGATAACATGAGATATGTTACTACATCTGAGGACTAGTCGGTAGAACGAGAAGCAGGGTTAAATCAAGAATCAAAAACTTTTATTCACTATAAGGTATACCTACAAATACATTCGATGAACGTCATATATATTTCCATTAGTCAGTAGCCATGACTTTCAACGCCTTTAGGTCCTCAGGGCGTGGTAGACCGGGAGAAAAAAACCGGCGGAAAATAAATCCCAGCACTCTTTTAATAATAATTCGACATAAATACATTCATTCTACAGTACGATTTTGGTCCAATACTGAACTCACCGTTCCAATATTGAACCACGAAATGTTGTTCCTTAAATCGGATTGAGAGAGTAAGGAGTATGAAGTCGAGAAGGTAATCTGCGATGCATAAACGATATTTAAGCCGCGTTACTCGTCGGTATCGTAAACAAACGCTTGATCAGCAGCGGCGCAATCATTCGCCACTCAACACCGATGCAACTCATTAGCGCGATTGCTCTGTAAATATTTAACACAAAAACAATTATCGTAGCACTTTTCCCCTGATTGGGCGCACGCAAACTGTCCCTAGAAGTGAGTGTTCCCGTTGCGTACCAAGGTAAAGGTAAAGTAGATAACTTATGTTTTTTAAAAACCTTTGAGACTATCACTATTGTGAAGGTGGTAGAACCTTTTACGGTTCCGGCACCACCGCCACACTTATTTCTGCCTTATAACAGTGTTCTTGCCGCTGTGTTCCGGTTTGACGAGTTAGGGAGACGTACTTAATCGAGGCGTTCCAACTTAGTCCTCTAGGGTAACATAGTGACGCATTTGTGGTCGACCCAAGAAAGAACATTACAGATGTCCATGGGCGGTCATGTCCACTTACCACCAGGTGGACTGCTTAGTCGTTTGCTAGCTCATACTTTTAAAAAAACATTTGTAGACCTGGCTGGATGGTTACTATTGATAGACGAGAGTGAGCAGTGTATACTAGCTCTAGCCGAACGTCGAACGGGCAGGCACCTTATACCTATGCGGTCTTTGAGTTTGGATATGAGAGTGGTTGCACGTCATCGACGGACCGCCAAATTATTAACCCGACGTGTATTTGATCCTTATCTCTGGAATTACCAACCCACATAGTATTGAGTAAGTATTACCCGATATCGGTACAGATGTGTCGTCAAATATATTATTCTATGGGCTTTGTATAAAGACATCGCTTAACGTTTCCCATTTTGAATAATGCAATAAAGAATCAACACTTGACAATAATATTCACATATAGTATGTATGCTTCGACAATATAGACTGGCTTATATAGGCCTTAAGGGGAGTTTTGGGAGATATTTAGAGTTAGTTAGATAAATATTGTAGATAATTTAATGAATACGCAAATCACATTTTATCACGTCGAAACTGCCGTGACGCGCACGCAGTGGAAACACACCAAAAGTATTTTAATTGCGCGTTCCGTTACGTTTTGAAAGCAATTTAATTTATTGTGGCAATCGGCGCAAAGTTTCAATTTTCATTTTTATAGTTTATCGCGGCGACAGATCGTTGGGGACGATAGCATTGTTCTTTCTGTTGAAATCGATAATTATAAACGAATTTGTGGTTAATTATACAAATTGCAGCGAAACGTCTGATGTCATTGATTCATTTTAATTTGAATGTCTGTACAGATTATGCTGTTGTTAATTATTTTCTTGATTCCACTTAAACTATAAGTTGAATCGCGCAAAATTTTTGACAATGATACCTTTCAAAAATATATCAAATTATCATAAAAACGTTCTAAACCAACAGAATATATCATTTGATTACTTTAAATAATTAAAATATCATGTTATACGGTCTTTAATCGAACCAAGAAACCCTTTGTATCGTGAACAGGGGTTTTAGTTTTAATTCATTACTTACATTGTAGTGGTAGACAATTCTCATTAGACAAAAACACACCTTGTCTAAGAAATAGTTGACGGGAGTGTTAATGTTCTCTCATTAATTATTAAAATTATGAACACATTGGTAGGCAATTTATATATAAATATATATTTTGAATTAACAACATAAGATACAGTAGTACAAAGGTTTAACAAAGGATAAACAACAATAAATCTAACTGCTCTAATAATTACATCCAACCATCCATCCAGCATGCTTAAAGTTACACAACCGGTTTAGTTAACAATAAATATGTTTGACAAAGTTTTATACTATGAAAAAAATACGAGTTATAAGTTAGCACGGATTCCATCGAAGTTAATATCTAAGTGAGGTATTTTCTTTGACAAACGAAGATAAACAGCACAATCTAAGGATTAGGTGAATAAGTCTATAGATTCTGATGTTCTGCTTATCAACAATAACCCGATAGATATACCACGATATACGAGATAGACCACGAGGCCCGGCAATTGACGGCGAGGCCTGTAATTGCTGAATGAGGCACATTAAAGCGCCAATTAACCAACATTGATTGGTTTCATCCCCCACCGCCTGACCCGCTCATAAATCGGTTTCGACGAAAATGGTCTGGTATACTTCGTCTTAAGTTACGAGGTGGTGGAACTCTTGGTTTCTATTGCAATGGTGCATCATATTGAAGGTTTGAATTAAAATGAATAAAGGTCTTGACTTTTTTTAACAAATGGGTTAGTAAACTGTCTGTATATCGGAAATAAAAGCTCTACTTAAGTCTAGGCAATAAGCATTTAATTAACTGTCTATAAGATTTATAACGGCTTAGATCTTCACCAGCCAATTATCTAAAATAAACTAACTGATAATAACTAACTTTTATTAACAGATAAAAAACTGTCCTTGTGTTCTAATTTCAAATTAAAGATGTAATTCTTAAATTAGTAAAAGTAGAATAGATTCAAAGTTGTACAGTTTTGGATCGAGTGAGTTAATAAGGGTATAATGAAATATTTATTTAAGGCCGGCTGTTCACGATACGACATATTGCTAATACTATAATATGATTTGAATGAAATAGACGATCGTCATATGTGATTTGAAGGGCGCGAAACTCATGATCCCGGAACAAAGATATTACCTACATATCAGATATATAGTTAAACGATTTATTTCGCAAACATAAACAACAACAACAATTACAAGATAAAATATAAAAGCAATGAGACAATTATAAAAATAGAATACGCTATATACGTATATACGTATCACATGGCCATTTTTTGTAGGTAAGTAATTAAAAGAGGTAAAATAAAATATTGGAGGAGGTATATAGTTCCATGCATACTCAAAATAACATCAAACTTACGTACAATTCTGTGTTTTTCTTGTGTCGAATTCACATCTCAGTTTAGAAGATTTGGTGCTTGAATATTCGAATAATAATTGAATAGGCAGCTCTACATAAAGAGAACCCTTAGTTAATGAACAACGCAGGCCGCTGTGACCATTAACCTCGGTAGCCGCGGGCGGCGTGGGCGCGCCATGTTTGCTGCTCTTTGGTCGGACAGGTCCATTATTTTACGGAGTACTCTGACAAACATTCTTCTAGATTATTACCTGCTAAGGAGAAGCCTTAACTTAACTATACCTAGAAGGATGTATAATATGGTTTTAACAATTACTCATGTGAAAACAGACTCGTAACAGAATTGTGGCTATGAGTTGGAAAAGCGAAATTCCTTCAGGATAATATCTTCACAGAGTGGAGGCCGCGGACCAGAAGGCGTAACGTTCATAAATGTGCAAAGTAGACCAATGACATCACAAAAATATTGAGTATTAGGTGGATGCAAACAGCCCAACACCGTAAGAAATAGACCTACACCCATAATTGAGTAAAATTAGGTGTAAAGAAGAAAGAAGAAAAATAACTTAGCAACGCATCTGTAGTCGACCTAAGAAAGAACTTCGATCCTGTCTGGGGTTGCTGGGTGTCCACGGGTAGCTGTAAGCACTTACAATCAGATGGACTGCATGCTCATTTGCTACTATATTTAAATATTGCATAATGCATACATATTTCAAATGGACGAGTATGTCCCGTGGCTTCCTAAAGCGTGGCCACCGCCGCACCTGTGGTTGTCAGGCTTTGATCTCCGCTATCCTTTCGCGATGAGACCTGATTGTTCGCCATTACTCCATTACTGCCTTAATTACTTGCCAAGACAGGGAACCTTGCGCTGTGCCTTGGCTATAACCTTACTGATGTTATTACATTTTATCGTTTTTTTGTTGCATATCAGGATCGAATGAATACCTAAAGGTAATGGGGAGTGCATAACATAACGTGGTCGAATGCATATTTAGGTATAGTGCGTGAAGAGAGATTTTATTTATCTATTTAGAGTTATCGTGTCGTTATATTCGCAGGAAATACTAAAAAGTTAATTATAAGCTGGGTATTTAGCTATTAATTCCCTCAACGTAATCAGCGCACCGAAACGATCAAGAAAAGCAATCAATTACTTAGTTAATTAACCCTGTAAAGGATAAAACTGAAACAACTTTCCGCTCGATCAATTTCCTCGGAGTCTCTTCTTAGATTATTACCTCATTATAACAACTTGCTGGAACAGTAAGTACTTATATTTTCCTTTTCAGAAATATGGTCGGGTCTAGTGTCTATACTGAGTGGGATTTTTATACTTGGAGTGGGGGAATTTAATTAGTAAATGTAATTAATCTGTTATGGAGTGATTTCTTTAGGTCAAACTATCACAGGATAGTTTCAATTACTGATTCGGTAAACCATAAATTCAGTCAGATGTTGTGGACATTATAATGCAGATTAAACTAGTGCCAATTAAACATACTGACTAGGTCTTATTCATACTAACAAGACCAGGTGATGTTCAGATACCAGTATTAAAAACATATACCCCGTTGAAGTTCCTTCAGAGATCCTGAGTACCCCCACGAAGCGCAGGAGATCACAGAGGGGTTTTTGGTAGATGGAAATCCTACATACCTCGGTATCACTACTACTACGGTATCGGGTACCTTTGAAAGGTTTCCCCTCAAAAAAAAAGGTAGTTCCTTAATATGAATTAACACAATATAAAATTTCTGGTTTTATCACCTGTCTATCTATATCTACACTTTTTGTCTGCTATAAATCTGGCATATTTGTAATGTGTTCTTGTATCTGAAATGTATTACAAAAGTTTGATTTTACAATAATACTATGAAGAAATTTCCATATCCAATCCCGTGAAACCGTGAAACGAGGCCAGAACTCACGTCTGCCATCTGCCGTACGAGGGCAAGGGAGATGATAACTCTACAATATTGCAGGGCAGAATCTATTAAGGTGGAGTGACAAGAACAATATCGCAATTACCGGCGCCGGACAACTTGGAGATGCAAGATGCGCTGGCCATCTCGGCACGAATCGAGTTACCGTCTTGTGGACGGTACATAGTACATGCAAGGGTTTCAGAAGCTTTTAAGATAGACGAAATCGCTACGTAAATTTTATGTTATAGCTTAAGTGATTAATTGTCCGCTAGAAGTATAAGGAATAAATAAAAGTGCACGTTTAGTTGAATATTGTTACTAAAGTTTAAATTCCATTTACCTAAGGTACGGTAAGATAAGGTTCGAGGTACCTTACCTACAAATCCTATTAGAAGAATTTAGAACATGTAGAGCTAATATTCAATACCCAAATTTAATTACCCTAAGGTTGATTGGGAGAGAATGCTTTTAGCATTAAGTCCGTCTTTTGTAGCTTTATATTTTGTTAGACGGGTTAATAAAGAATAACTAAATAAATATACATAGTTTTCGCCCTTTGTAACCATAGTTTTACGTGGTTTAGAAGGTTAAATAAAACGAAATAAAATAGTACACTGTGATGAAAATGATGTTTCATTCTTGTTGTTATTTTTAAAATTAATTAATTGATATTTAGTATTTCCGTTAGTAATAGTAGTAACACATACTGCAGGAGGACATCACATTATAGATACCACATAGCGATCTATAAGTTAAACAAAAAATGGCTGCTAAGAATTGGATGAGTTCAGTTATTGTCTCTAAATAGCATTCTAGCTACAGTTAGGACCTTTTCCAGTTAAAATAATTGTGTAACCTTATCGATAGACAATGGGGACAGGAGACAGGAGGTAGGTTTTCGTCAATGCATCTGTTCAGTTTGTGTTGTCTATGCATTCGTATTCAATCATAGCACAAGGAACACCGACTGACCGCCCGATCGTCTGTTACGTACTAATCTACATACAGGTAGACTATTCTCGTGCATAACTGTTGTCTTTGAGCATTCATATTTATAATTATTTTATCTATATACGACACGATAATTTATTAAAAGAGTTCTGAGTTTCATTATTATTAAAAGAATGCTGGGAGTTTTTCACTCTTAGTGAGCACTGAGGATTGGTTTATAGAGATTCAACTACTAAGATAAAAACTACAATTACTAAGGTAACTAAAGTAAAGTGTGGTATTAGCAACTTAGTTTTGTGGAACAACACCTGTTGTACGTAGTACATTCGTTAGCACAAAGGAACGTAGGTTCAAATTCTATTTGCAGTGCAAATTTTGTAATTAGAAAATCCATATAAATAATACAGTTGTTAAACATCCAAATAAATATAATACCTTTATGTTATGCAATTACCTACCCTTTTAAAAACATAAGCATAATTGCTTAATTGTTGATTTGAAAACAAATGTTACTTATTAAAAAACGCATAAGTCACGAGAAAACGGGATAAACACTTTTACAAGCTTTTAAGTAAATCATTCTAATTGGCAACAATTTTCGGATATGAGATGTTTTGTCTACAACGCAGGTAGACATGAGTATACTCTTGTGGCTTTTAGTGGAGTAGTGATCCTGATTATGATCTTAAGTAGACAAAAATATTGGGTTCAAACCATATTTAGTAAAGTAAAGTGCGCTGGGTCAGCTAGTATTAACATAAATTAGTTGTATCCACAAAACTATGTAATGAATACATAACAAACCTCATCTCTCCCATCAGTTAACACCGCGTGCGGATCCGGTTTAGCTTATCAAATGTAATGACAACTTGTAAGCGCGCTTGTATTGAATTTGACCTCACACAGAAATACATCTTCACACAGTAGTTGTAGTATGTATAACGGGA
>DWNJ01002273.1:0-10741 GCA_018250275.1 Udranomia eurus
ATCTTGTCTTGGGCTAATAAGGAATGCCAATGGGCGGCAGCGACCACCAGAAGGCTACATGCTCGTTTGTTACCTCAATGTTATTAAAAGTCAAATAGTCTAAAAGTCGTTTTACCAAATAGACAAATGAAAATAAATTTTGGTTTCATAAACAAACTGTAAAGTCAAACACTTTATAGCTTTATTGGAAACTCGAAAAGGCAAACAGGGTCGATTTATTGATATGCTTAACGTATTGGGTCTTATTGCAAAATGTTTGCAGTTATTAGATAAACAACATCGGGAGAAGCTACGATTGCCACGTTGTTGAGTGGGATAAACAAGTACGGATTTTATGTTGAATGCAATTGAAATATAATTGAGTTTGCTAACATTTATTTATACATCAACACTTGGGTTTTATTTATGTTTCTGTTAACTCTATGAGTTAGATTCTAGAAAGAATCAAGTGACAGTAACCTAAGATCCTCGATCAGCTTCACCGGAAACCTACAAAGACATGGATTTAATCCGAGTATAAAGCTCAAAATAGCACACATTTTAAATATTATTTTCAGATTAAATATTATTTTTGTAAGCATGTTTATGTGTATCTGACAAGAAACTAGATACTTGCTACCTATTTGCGTAACTGCAACTTCGTTGTCAATTGTCATGGCAGTTTAAGAAGAAGTCTTGGGTTAGTCAAGGATTTCAAATTGCTCCTTAAATTCAGTACTTAACTAACCCTAAGGCGGTGGGTTTCCATGAGAACTAAAGGTAGGTATATAAAAATAACACCTACGGAAGCTTCGGTTGGCACAAGATAAAATTGACCTGTATTGTGTTACATCCTCAACCGACAATCCGGCCAAATATCCACTACCTGGTCACCCTAATTGATATGCCAATGTTTGTGGATCTCTCTCATTACTGGAATGAGGTCGCTAATATGAAGTGCAACTGTTGAACATTGCACCGAACTGTTTGTCGATCTGCTTTGATCGGCTTTGTTTTACTTATAACGTTCAGGTCCCTCGATATAAAAACAAGAACGTACTATATGTTATATACTCGTACTACCTTCATTTCTATTGTACCTAATGTTTGGACTGAAATGCAAGCGGCAACAGCCTAATTAATAGTGTGCCGGAGTGTGTTCAATCCTCTTCCAATGCACTATTGACGTAAACCCACTCCCAATACAAGCGTTGGAGCAGAGCTGGAGGGGCTACTACTACTACTATATACAGCCTTTATGGATCCTGTGCTGGACAGAGGCCTCCCTAACCTTAGACACTCCGATCGATCCCGTGTCTTCTGAATCCTACTGTCTTCTTTAAGTCACGAGTCCACCTAGTCGGGGGACGACCTGTGCTTCTTTTGCCGAGACGTGGTCGCCACTCGGGGACTTTTCTTCCCCATCGGTTGTCGATCCCTCAAGCGATATGGCCGGCCCATTGCCACACACTGGCAACTTCAGGCACTGAAGAATACCAGATGAGAACAGATTTAATTACCAGTACCAGATTTATTTAGGCAGTGACCACTTACCATCACGTGGACTAAATGCTCGTTTATACCTCAGTTATAAAAAAAAATCCACTTCCTTCTTCGACCATATATTAAATACCATTATTGAATATGTGGTCAAAGTGGATTTTTTATAATAACATATGTGTTATGGTAAAATAAAATGGTATAAAATATGACCCTTTGCAGGACAGGATCCAGGCGCATTTTGACATGGACACCAACAACCGTACAATGGTCCGTGTCTTCAGACTCGGACCATTCCAAATGGAATCAGGAAAAGACCCAAATGGGTCTGGTTGGATTTTTATTAAAGACATAAAATTAATTCCTGAATTAAATGAAAAAGTCAATTTAACAATGCTAAATTTAGTCCAACGATTGGAAAGATTGTAGACAATTCTTAAACATAAATTAGTTTTCCGTCTAAACGAAATAATAAACAAACAATAGGTGAATAAGGTACCCACTTTCTGACTATTCTATTCTATTTAAAAACAACCATACATACTTTACATGTAAAATATCGATTAAATGATTGTAATTGTTTTACTGTTAAGCCAGCCAATATCCCATTGCATTAACTTCATTACACCCACAGCTGCGTTTTAAATTACTTTGTTCCAACCACACCAGATACTACTCGTAGTGTACAGCGTAAAATAGAATTCCTATTTCTATGATTGTATAGATGTCCTAGTCCAAAAATGCACGCCCCTCCAAAGTATTTACCCACAAATGTAACCTTTTATAAACCAACAATATTTCGATAAAAAGTACAAATGACGCAAACTGCCAGTTTTGTTGACCAACCAGTGCATAAGTACGTTGACAAGTCAATTCGATATATAAATTTCTGAACATGACGAGTTTTAGTTTAAACAAAACAGCCTACACGTAGATACATACACAGCACACGCATAGTAAAGAGTTGTAGTAAAGATACGCTTTCACACATTAAAATAATTTTGTTCAGTAGAGGGGCGTGCATTTTTAAACAGGGAGATAGAAGACAACAAGCGAATTACGATTTAGATTTAAACCCCTTCGCTGGCTCGGATAGTGAGTCTGGCACTACACAAACCGTGCAGCCCTATCATTCTGCTTGATATACCTTTGTTACGTGTTTAATTAGGCGCGAACAAATACGCGCGGTGAGCAAATGGCCCCGGGTGACCCTTTGTGATGAATTCGCCAACTTTCTTGCGTCCACCCAACGACTTTGAACCGCTTCAAAACGGTTTAATTTTAATAATCCGGTGTAAAGGATATTACGCGTCTTTATATTCGTTAGTGCTCGGAAACAGGTCCGTGCTCAAAGCCAAGTTAAATTGTGCTATTTATAAATAGTGCGCCGGTCGAGTTCTGCTAGAGATGGATGCTGAACAGTGTACTGAGCCGCTATGAAATATTCAGGGAAATCCGAATCCTAATTCCAAAGTAACATTATAAATATGAATATCTGTTTTATAATATTATTATATCGGTTTGTTTGTCTATTTTTGTTTGTATTCATATGTGCTTAAATAAAACTGGAAAGGAAGAAAATCGAAACATCTAGTATCGCCTCCCGTCCCCGTCCCATAACTTTTTTATTTATGAACCGATGTTTATGAGACAAACTAAATGTGTGAGTACTGTTTTTGAGATTAGTGTGCACAAACGCACAGACAAACCGACAAACAGACAAAAGTTCTAAAAATCTTTCTTTTTGGGCTCTATTCTTTAATGAGTACCCCTAAAAATGGTTTTCTCTTAGATATCTTTCATGTACAGATATATTATATGAAACGAAACTTACAATGGTAAAGTCATTACTTAATAATAGGAACAACCTCAAATTTAAAACTTGGCTTGTGTAGATCGTACGCGAAGACGCGATCGAGCAAGTTAAACTACATCGACCGTGGTCATTAACTGGATCAGTCTGACTCATAGTGGCATTTTCAAGCGCGTTTCCGTCATTCGGAGGGCACGTTAAATAGTCGGACTCAGATGTTATCGATGGACGGCAGTCATTAAATAGAATAGAATATCATTTATTCACGAATAACAACACAGAAAAATAAAACTTATACTAGCAAAAAATAACAAAAAAGTGACAATAGTTTCGTGCTGCAGTTTGTATCGTGACCTCAGCGTAAAGCCGCTTGCACGGCGCTGATCGTGCCGGAGTCTATTCAGAGAATGGGAAACATGCGATAAGCTGGCTGATCACTAACCAGTACTTCTGCCAACACGCCATGGAGCAGCGTGGCGGAGTAGGCCTTACCCAGTCGTGGGCAGAGATCCGTGCCCAGCCAGGATAATAGGGGTTGCGGCCAAACTTACAACGAGCGCAGGCGCGCGCGTAACCTAGTGTAGCCGGTATACACAATTTTAATGTACGACAGATTTTATCAGACAAACGGATGTTAATCGTGGAATAATTTAAATAAGTACAAGTCCAATTACGAGCTTACAACAACAGATCCTTGGCGCTGCGGGTATTTGATCGTATTTATTCAACTGCTATTTGCAGTTTGGATTTCATTTAATGTTCTGCTTATTTAGGCCCCGGTCCATTAACCAACCGGTACTTCTTATAATATTGACAATAAGCCTAGAGCTTTGAATAATACACCCGATAACTATGTAGAAACCTAATTTACTTTTGTTTCAGTGTTATGGAAAGTAGAATTTCTGTATCACTATGGAAATCCACGCAAGAAATACAATTTTAATCCAAATCCATAAGTAAAAATAGCTTAGTAATATGCTAGCTTTTACTAGCTTTTGGCCGATTTCGTATTAGTTGAACATGTTCATGTATCCGAATTTTATTCAGACTAAATCAATAAAAAAACTATATACAATAAACTGGTCGTATTAATGGTAAAACAAATGAAATAAAATAAGCTTAACCAAGAAAAAAAAAAAAAACTTATCCTGTGTACCCAATACAATCGTAGATACAAAAAAATATGTCAACCAAAATATACAGGTATTATCCGTTCGTTTCTATTTAATAATAATCTAATTAAGTATATGATATAGAATAACAGAATCCGATCTCTTGACGAGCATTATTACTGAGAGTGGTGCTTGTTAGTATTTAGATATTATTACAAAATAATTACAGAGCTAATACTACAGCAAACTGCAATATTAGATTTCAGCTCCAATTAGATTCGCATAACTTCGAGTGTATATTATATTGTATTTCAGATAGGGAAGGCCGGTGAGAGCCTTTTTATAATATACTTAACCGAGGCGTACCAACTTAGTCCTCAGAGGTAGCAACGCATTTGTGGTCGACCTAAGGAAAACTTCGATCCTGTCTTGGGTTGATTACAGTTTTCCATAGGCGGCAGTATCCACTTACCATTAGGTGAACTGCACGCTCGTTACCTAGCTCCCAGGCATAAAAAAAAGATAAAAGAGAGAAGTAGTTTGCGTAAACATGGCCGAAATTGACATTTATTGCTTTACTTCCAAGAAGAGTTTACGGTCGATATACTTCGCTATTGTCTATATTTAACCCCGTTCGGAATCGATTAAAAATGTCTATCCGACGATAAAAGCGCCGAAGCAATTAGCTTTGTTTCCAACGTTTTATTGGAATCCCAATCGATAGAGCCATCAGGTGCTGGCGAGGAACCAATTTTAATTCGAATCGGCTAGGGTCGGTTTGGTAAAAGGGTTAAGTCAGCTAGTTCTTTTACGTGTACCGTTGTATCCTATCTATATGTAAACGAGGCTATAGATAGAACATATCATGCTTCGACACCGGAGTCATCATCGCCAGTGTTTTCGGACTGCTATGCTTGTTTTGTAGTGAGAAAGAAACCCCTCAAAAACATTACTTGCAAATAAAAACCCACAGTTCTTCTACCGTAAACAATCGTGAGATCCATGTCGTGAGATCAAGTCGATTAATCTATACATATAATGAATGTGGAAGTAATTGCTGTCTGTACATGGAAGATATCTAAGAGAAATCCATTTTAGGGGTCTTTATGTTGTTTGTTGGTGCACGCTAATCTCAGAAATGTTTGATCCGATTTGTTTTCACTGATGTATTGTGGTTAGTTTCACTTAACATTTAATGTCTTTCAAAAGTTCAAATTCAATTCAAAAATCGGTTCATAAATAAAAATGTGGTGGCGTGGTGGACGGGGACGGGGTAGTTTTAAATAAATAAATTGACTTGGCCATCGCAGGAAAACTCAATGTATCTCACAAGTAATACATATTACATAAATTGGATTGTTTAATACGATTACCAATGTCCAGGGCAATACAGTTGTATATGTAGTTGTACATGCCCACGGCTGCATGTTCGTTCGCTAACTCCCAGTTATAAAAAAAAAACGAAAAACGATGAGCATTTGAAACAGCCTTTTAGTTGTACTTGTTGTACCTAACTAATTCGTCCGTCAACTAATCGGGCGATTTATCACATTCGCGCCCACTGTCGCGCTGTCAACTTACTTATGCACTGGTTGATCAACAAATATGGCAGTTTGCGTCATTCGCACTGTTACATAAAAACAAACGAATTCTTCATAATATCGAAATATTGTTAGTTTATAAAAAGTTGCATGTGTGGATAAATACTTTGGGAGGGGAGTGCATTTTTAGACTCGACGATCAATATTAAAGTACGTTCCATGGAACCCAGTTCTCCAAGGTTAGTCTGGTAGTTAGCGAGAATTTAGGAATTTTATATTGCATAAGGCCACCCATTTCAAATTATACGTTTTTGACTCATCTGCAAGTGGTGTCGTTATCGGCTTGAACGAATATAAAAGGAGAAGTGGTAATTTCATTGTAACTATTCCTTTTCTATGGGGTTATATAAATAAAAAATGTTTGGAGGGATTTGGGGAAAGATTTTGAACGCAATTTTTAAAGTTTTGGAACCCTAGTAGTATCTGGTAAGTGTGGATTCTGTACCTGTTTCTTCAAGTCGGTGAGGTCGCCACTGAGGTCCAGCTCGACGTCGTCCCGGCCGGCCACGCAGAGCGCCAACTTCTTCACTATCACTCTCCGAGGATCGTTGGCATCTGAAGAAAGACATCCGATTAATAATGATATTTATAAAAATCATCAGGTCCGATCTGTTCATTGGATTTTTGCTTTTATGTTTAAGACCAAACGCAGATATACAGACCACCTGATTGAAAGTAGTCTGCTGCATACATTTGCAACACCGGGACAGTTTCCAATGCTTCGTCGGCCTTTAGGGACCTTTTTTTAAGAGCCCCATTTTGTAGCTGTATTGTTATGACTGTTTTAATATACCGTTATTAAATTCAAACATAAATTCGTTTGTAACCACATAAACTCTGGTAACTCTGGCAAAAAATGATGTCCTTTTTCACTAATATTAGTAGATGGCTATATTTTAATGGCTAAATACGATGTCTAAATTAAGATTAAACACATTAAAGTATAGCCACCTACTTGTTTCGTTGTGAGCGAACACAGTAGCGCAGAAATTCCTCTAAATTATTACTTTTAGGCATATCTTACTACCAGGTTAACCTAGGACTTCGTATAATAATACTCGGGCTGAAAAGTTCGTAGTTAAAAGTTTTTAGTAAATCCCAACCTTCAGAAGACACGTGTATATAATTCATTGTCGGTCGAGGTCGGTTTGTGGGATAGAGCGTTTTGAGTGAAGCAACTTTTGTTAACTAGAATAAATGGATAATTTCGTGTGTTAATAACGCATTGTTGGCAAAATTGCATGAATTTGTCGGCATACGTCATATACATTTTCTTTAGTCAGTGGTCATCGGCATTCAACGCCTTCTGGTTCTCAAGTCTCAGGTCAAAAAAGCCGGTGGATAAAAAAACTTCCAGCACTCTTTTATAAATACGACATAATAAAATCATATATTAATAATATATATGTGTTATATACGAACTTTTCAGCTCAACTGTTATAACACAAAATGCTGTGTCACAGCGCGTAGGTCAATGCTCGGCTTATATAGGATAAGTATTGTTCTAACGATTGACGAAATATTAATTTTCCGTGACCCGCACCACCATCACCACACATCCCACCACATTCAAAATTATTCCTATCGGTACATTTTATTATTTAAGAAGGAAAACGGTTCATGTTATGATTAAATAATAATTATAATATTTGTTTTTAACACGTTTCCAATGTCTGAAAACAGCCGAATTTACGACGTATAGGTTGGAGTGGGTACTGAGAACCAAGCCACCGACACTTTGCATAGAAAATAATAGACCCAGGTACTTAACAATTTAAAGCAACGATGCATTGCTTGTCAATATATAAATGCAATATCAATGTTTATAAATAATGTAACGGATTTCATAGAAAACATAAGAACAAAACAAAATAATATAGCCGGAGTCCGCCATCCCGACAAACTGTAAACTGTCCACAGATGTACTGAAGAGATATTTGTATATATGTATACACTATGCTCACGATTTTCCCTAGATTGAAAGGCCACATGCACCCACTGGTCTATAACTGAGTTATCACAGTTATTGGCCGCAAATAGCCTCTACGTTGAACTATGAACGCTCGGTATATTTATGTTGAAGTGTAGAGGAGCGGTGGTCGGTGCATTTTACGCTCGATTTCCTCTCAATCGCAGTCTCAGGTTACTTTGAATTTACAGAGACACATGGAAGAAAATGGAACAATAAATGATTGCTGATCTCTATTTAGTACTCTGATAATTGTATAGTAAATCAACGACATTTAGCCCGGGCACCACACAACCCACATGAGTCTCATTGTTCCTCTAAAATGCGGAACGTAGCTCGTATGCCCTGATCAGATCAGATACGACCAATATACTTCATATATAAATATAGCTAGTCCATTCATCGAAAGGGGAATAGGAACGACTTCATGAATTACTATGTGTAAAACATTTCAATAAAATTCTTCAGGTGGCCTAATAACCGGGCCGTGTAAAGTGATCACTGGTACCTATGAACATTTGGATGACAAGACGAGTCACCAATGCCTCGCCGGCCGTCAAGAGAAGTTGTCCACTTGACAGTCACGTTCAAAAAACACTAGAAACGGAAACTCTTTTCAAATTATGGGTACTACGGAGCTCCCTCCCAAAACCCCCCCAAGATATGCTAATCGGACTGTGAAGGACCGCCAGGGGTCCAGGGGATATGGATGCAATAGTTCTATAGCGATTGGATATACATATTTACACTCTACTATAAATAATACGACGGACATTCGAACAATGCATACCAATGATAGCTACAAAAGTACAGTTCGTCCGACACGATCACACTTGACAAAGATAACACCAAACATTCGAGCTGTTATCACAGGATTCAATTCAGAACGATAACGCTTGTTTATCAATTTGTTAGTACTTAATTCATATCCAAAATAACATTATCAAGAGACGAAGCCAAGCAATAACGTAATAAAAATTACTACAATGCGTATGTTTTCTAACTTACGATTGATAATTAAAATAAAACTATAGCAATTTAGTCTAGAGTCTAGACGTTATTTTTATTGAACACTAGCTGACCCGGCGCACTTCGTAACGCCTCCCCGTCCCGTATTTATGAACCGTTTTTTATGAAACAAACACTAAAATGTTAAGTGATATCTTCCATGTATAGACATCAATCACTTAAAGATTTATTATTATTATAGATATAGATTACTAGATGGAAGTGAAACAATCGTCGAATATATTTTGAACACAGATACGCCGACACCCCGATAGACTAAGAGTAGAAAACACGCAACTGCTGCAAACTAATCAAAAACCGTTTCCGCTGTAACTTAGAACTTAGAATTTAAGTTAACGTTACGCTTTTACTAGAATACAGATGTCATGACCATTTATCAAGACATCTGTATTCGGGTTCGTTCTTGGGTCGATTACAAATGCGTTGCTACCCGTGAGTACTAACTTGGACCACCGCGGTTAATCTTAAGGCGTCTCTCCCTTACCACACCATTCAAACCAGAACACAGCAGTAATAACACTGCTGTTATAATGCAAAAATGTGTGTGTTAGAGCTCCCTTTGGAGACCATCAAACGTTCAACCACCATCAACATAAAATGTTGCCATTCATCATCATCTATACATCTATGAATAAATATGAAAATGTTGCCACGAATTATAAAAAGTGTGTCGTGTTTATCGTGGCGGATAAACATGGTTATGGCACCGAACCATCAACTCTCTGTCGAGGCAATTTCCGTGTCTACGTTCCGGTTTCGCAAGGAAAAACATTTCCATAAATTCACTCATGTCCTTCCTTAGAGCTGTCCTTGACAATGAAGGAACTATATTTCACTACCTATCCCCTTAGCAGGATGAAGTACCTATCAGTTTCGCCCACAGCGAACCAAATCAAATCAATTTATTTGTTGAATAAGGTTACAAAACATGTTAATTTAAAAACAATTTAAGACCACTTATTCTGCCCCTTCGAGGCTTACAAATACAAGAAAATATATGTGTGTACCATTATTTTTATAGAGATATAGTTTAAATTAACACTTTCACACTCATAGCCCGACACTAGAATTCCCTGTGTCGTGGTCACCATGGACAACACACAAAGTCAAACACAACACAAACACCCAGACCGAGAACAGAAATTTAAACTGGTGACTAGTAAAAATGGTGACTATAGCCTTACGGGTAGTAAAAAAAATATATATACATAACAATTTTTACACAATAACGAAATTATTGAGATTAAGCATATCATGATGATACTAGCATTCTATAGTAACATTTTGTTACTAACAAATGTCTTCATTTACTTAACACTGATAGAGGGAAATGATTTTCGAGTTATGTGTGTCTTTTGTGTTGGCACAAATTGTGACCTAATTGGCTTGATGGATTTTGACACATCAGAGCGACACAATCATCAAAATAGCTTTATTTTCCTATAGTCCCTTGATATATTTATACACCTGTACCAAAGTCGTTAGCTGCTCAAAAAACATTCTGGGTTTATGCGCTAAAGTGGCTTAAGATTTTGATGCTTCATGTGATAGATGTGTACAATATTTATGATCAACACCAACTACCATACCAAACCCAATTATAGTCCAAAGACAAAGAAGGTGATGATTGTTGATCGACAATGACAGGTAAAAGAGACATGAAAGAATTCCTTTGAATGTAAATAGACAGTGATTTTTCCTTCCTTCCCCTCAGCAAAAGGGATCTGCTGTTAAACTC